>JAJJMA010295739.1:0-15722 GCA_023529015.1 Papaver nudicaule
TATAATCTCAGAAGATTTTTTTGGTATAAGTATTTCCACTGCAAGGAGTTGAAACTTAAACTGCCAAGGTTGATATTGATAGAGAGATTTGTTTTTTAGAATGGGAAAGAGACAATCTAACAATCAGTTATGTGAGATTGGAAAAAAAAGAAAGATGAAGTCATTAAACCAAGTAACCTGCAAGGAGCCAAGGATATTGTTGATAAACTGTCAATAGATGATCTACATGAATTGATTGATCATGGGAATGGCATCCGCAAAGAGGACAAGCAGGTTTCTGATGCTGGGAAGAATTTACGTTGGGCGGAGATATGTCGTGAAGATACTGATCTAGATATTGGGAAAAAATATGTTGAAGATTTTACGGCAGATGAACTCCAGGAGTTTGCCGAGTTTGCAGCTAACAAATTGGATATGCTTGACCTTTGGAGACTAAGTGGATGGATATCTGTCTGATGAATCAAGGGGGTAAAGCTACTACTAAAATCCAACAGTTGCGTTCTTCTATCTTCGCCAAATTCCGCACTTGGTTGAGCTCTTTAATGGCAATTTAATTTCCTGTGTTTCTTTTTTGTTTTCCATGCTCTCTTGTATCAGTGTGTACTTCTTTTCTGACTCCAGTATTCTCTTCTGTTCTATGATTGTCCGTTTGTAATGTTTGTCGACCTTTATTTGATATTGTGGAGTTCGGAATTTCGTTGCTTCGTTGTATGAATCGCTTTCTTCTAACATATAAGTGGTTTGAATCGGTCCTAAATTATACAGACTGCAAAAATCAATTAGAAACTTGAAGTTGTGAGCAAATTCCAGTTAGTGGGAGATGGTAATAGTCTCTCAAATGCCTCAATCCCAAATTTCAGCCTTCCTTGAGATTTTCAGACGTTTGGTACACACCTTAAGGTTCATGGGAAGTTGTAGAGGCAATCAGAATCAGTGTCAAAATGTTGGTATACAATTGGTGTGCGGGGAATGAAATTTTCAAGGGCATTGATTTCAATACAATTTTGAATAACTGGATGCTGTAATAACACAGTTGTAATCTGTTTCTACTATAATTGACCAAAGGGTTACAAAAGAAAAAGCGGGAAAAGCCTCTAAAGGACAACATGTCTAGCCCTCAAACAAGAATAAAGTCGAAATTAACTAAGCAAGGAGAGACTAACAGTTAATGAAATAAACACCTAGATCAAATAATCCTTAGTGCTGTGGTGGTGTAGTCCAATCCATGCCGAAGATATCTCTTCCCCACCAAAAATCCTTGATCCAGAAAGGTTCTTCCTGAATTTGAGTGGGTCGTGGCAGCTGCCGCATCATCTGTAACCATAGATTGTGGTTTGAGAAATAAAAGACGTAGTAATTCTTCCTGCTTCCCGGGGGATGATAAAATCGAACTTCAAAATTTTCCGCCGCAAAGTTGTACGTCTGACACATGTGTTGTTTCATCAACGCAGGAGAAATTGTGAAGTCTTCGTCGGTGAATTTCCCGATTAACATTCTACTGAACCGTGCGTGCCATTCCTTTGTTGCATATTCGTGACAGTATGCCATTTCTTTTTTCTAGTTTAGATGTCTGAAAATGCTCTCAATGGAGAAGAAGAAGTCGTCGGTTGGAACTGTTTTGTAATGGGTGTTTGCTTTAATACTAGTGTTAGTTATGGAGTTCAGTTATATCTGACATGAATCGTTTGACATGAGAAGACTCTACAAAACAATTGAGTGTATGCATGGAGAAGCGGTTACATGATAAGACTCTACAAAACAATTGAGTGTATGGAGAAACGAGTACTAATGATGAAAGGTTAGGTGATGTGATAACCCTTCCCAAATAAACAAACTTTTTGATATTAGAAGAAGGAAGAAAATATGAGAAACACGCACAATCACCGTTGAAATGGAATCATATTTGATTTCATTGATCTGGTGTATCTTTTACATTCCATAATTAGTGGTCAAACACCACCGCACCATCATAGTCAACGCATTTTGTGGAGAATAGATACGCATAAATCTAGCATGATGCAATTTTCTCTACATGCACTTGAGGTGCGGTCTACTAATTAACTTTCTTAAAAAATGTGAAACTAGTATTTTTTAAAGCCCAGACCTTTGATATTATCCCCTAAAACCAAATCTTTGTAGCTTTATTTTTTTAAACGCAGACCTTTGGTATTCCCTGAAACTGAAAATCTATTTATGAACCTTTCACCAAAAGTAGCTACGATCATCGCAAAGCAGGCAATCGACATCAGTATTTATATCATCATCCTGCCAATTGTCCTTCGGATTTGCGCTTAGTGATTTCTAAAGGGCAATCTCAGTTTGAAGGTGAGAAAAACTGCCTCATCCATCTACTCTAACTGATATTATGCCACCATATTTGTTCATAAGGCCACAAATAGCTATTAGACATACATGCAAATTAGTTATGGTAGTATGGATTTGCTACTTTATTAGCCTTTTTTTTCCTTGGTATGGTAACTGGCGGAATATCTTTCGATTTTTGTTTGGTTTCATGCTTTTGATACTTCACTTTTGTCTGAAGCTGCAAGAATCTTATGTTGCTCTTTTTAATTGGCTGCATGTGGCAAACGATTTTTATCGCAGCTGAAAGCATTGTACCAATTTGTTGCATGTCAGAAACGCCCACAGTTAGTTCTTAGAAATCCATTGTTCGAATTGAGACATTTGAACTTCAATTAATATTCCTAACTGAACACCACACAGTTTTGGTGCTATTGAATCTTGCAAACTTGCTATGTATAATAGATACAGAGAGTTGGGAACTGTGGATTACATTTTCACATAGCGGTGGATGGCGTAACAGATACGAAAAGGATATTGTGCCTTTTAATCAGTTGCATGTCGCATTCAATCAGATTTGAAAGCCTTGGACTAATCAGCATGCCGTAAACATCCCCTGTTATTTCACTAATTCAGACACATACATAAATTTGAAATCCCCTGTACATTACACATGATTCTGCAAATTAACCTCATAGTCTTGCATTTGTTGCCTGCAGTAGTTCACAATGGCGGCGACGCTAGTTTGTGGCTGGCTATGGCATTTACCACTCTCGGACTGGAAAATTGTAAAGGAGTTTGGTCTTGAGAAGATAATTCATTTGGCCAAAATAGAGATTCCAGAATCTATTCCTAATTACCTTGCAGGGTTCTGGAGGAAAGAAATACGGGTGCTCTGAATCAATGATTGTGATTTATGTCCAGTCGTTGAAGAATTTTTGTTCTTCTTTGATCATAAACTGAAGAATAAAATAGTCCTACCGCCTATTGAACCCCTTATAGTTCCCAGAGACTTAGGCAAGTTCCTCTGTATATCTGGAGATGAAGCCATGGATCTGATAAACGACTCGGAATTAAATGTGCGTTGGATTTGTGAGGACTTGCGTGATCACCCTAATCCCATCGTTAGGGGTAGAGCTTTTGTGCTGGCTTTTACCGGACAATTCCTCTTCATCAATGGTTGTGGAATGTGTCCATTGGCAGTTGTGCCAATATTGATTCAAGCTCTCAATGGTCTGTCCATTGTACCACTTGTTCTAGGACAACTGCTTGTGTCCCTGGATAAATTTCAAAGCAGGGGTTATCTCAGTTGTCCAACGTTATTTGCGGTACGTTTTAGTTTTTTATTACCATTTTTTATTCTCAAATGTTGTCGTATTGTTTCCGCTACAATTTAAATATTTATTGCAGGTATGGGCACTGGAGCACATGAATTTTCTGGAATTCGACGAGCCCATGCAACCTGGTCCTCTTTCAAATTTTTATGAACGTTACATGCATTGCTACGGCGTGGATGCTGTTATATCTGTCAGAGACGTCAGGAGATGGGCAATTGGAAACATTCTGGCTGCCATAAATGCTGGGCATTGGAAGAGCGGATCAGTTCGTGCAAAGTTCATCGTTTGGAGAATTCCGCACTGGAATTTCGAGCCCCTGATCTGGTCTACTAAAGAAGAAACCTCCTATGTTGTGCTTTCATCTCTCAAGAAACTAACTTACTATGTCCCAGCCCTTGTCCTAAGACAGTTTGGTTTTCTCCAGACCCGACCCCCAAGAAGAGGGTTACGGCCAATGTTGCTACGCTTGTCGCAGGAAGCACTGCATAGCGTTAAAGATGGCCTAAGCGCCAAAGGTGGTCGAGTTGCTTTCCCGGGTAACCTAACTCCAATCGGCCCTGCTAAGAATTACGACGAAGAATATAAACTATGGCGGGGCATGGAATTGCCTTATACATCCGACGATGAGTATGATACCGATCTATAGATTTCCCCTTCGTTTTTTTCTTGGGGTACGCACACACTGTCATCATATGTGGGAAACTTTTTGAATTTAAACTTTTTGGGTATATATGTATTCGGCGTAAGTGAATGGTGCAGTATTTTGGGTATACTCTTTTATGGTTTTCAGTCTCTTCTTTTATATATGTAGTCTCTTCTCATTTTGTAAAGAAGAAACTCTAAACTTTAATATACGGAGTATGTAGCTTCAGCAGGATTTAGAGCCCTGCTATTATATCACTTTGTTAGTATCATTTTAAAATAGTTGAGCTTTAATGCAAATTATCCATTGTTGTTAGGGTTGAATAGAAGGATTGGGATAGTTAAGAATATCATCGAAAAGTCTCCTCGATGGCAAGGAAAACCCTGGGAAAAGACATAAGTTAATCCAAACTGATTGGCTTAGGAATAAAAAAGTATAGTTAAGCTCAACTGCAAAATACGTTTGAATACTGAACTTATATAGACATCCAATATACACGTCTGTTCAGTCGGGAAAAGACTCCTCATTTTCTACCAAAATGTAACGGAATTTCAAGAGATGGTTTTTCCATCACAACATAGTTATATAGGGGCACTTAGAATGTCTTGAACTTTATATAGACATTCAATGGACGCAACCAATATACACATCTGTTAAGTGAAATGCATGTACCCCTTCGGAAAAGAATACAACATTGCAGAAGATGAGAGTTCCATGACAAACGCGCTCATATTGGTCTGATGACTCTGGTTAATGTGTAGGTTAAGCCCAACTGCAAAATACGTCTGTGACAGATCCTAGGCCTGATCAGATTTATCTTGGGTTGTAACCTAAATTAAGCCCATCGTTGCTGTGTAAGTTCTAAACGATCTTATGGACTAGAGGGCTTACCCGGATGCTCGAGCCTGGTTCATGCACCTAAATATTAGCTCGCGGACATGGGCCCCTGACCCGGTTCAGAGGTCCGTCCATTTTGTTTGTCACGTACCCTTAGATAAGATAGATCGCGTGGCAATATAACCATATTTAGGCAGCTCAACTCTTATTGTCCTCGAGTGGCTATAGATGCTGGCTATGGACACCAACAAGTATGTAGAATTGGTGAGTATCGAACTGAAACCTCCACATTGGACACGCATAGTAAAAATTGATTTCTTCAAGTGTCTACTAACCCATATTTTGACACTTTACATCATTTTTGTCCCGGAGTAGCTACAGATGCCGGATGTGGACACCCAACAATAATCTCGAATTGGAGAGTGTCGAATGAAAACCGACACGCTGAGCAAACAATTATTTCTTCAAGTGGCAATCTACCCATATTTTGGCACCTTACATCTTATTATCCTGGTATGGCTATTGAGCTGTCTATGGACACTCAAGGAAATCTCTAGTTGTTAAGTGTCAAATGAAAACTCCAACAGTGGACACGCATATAAATTATCGAACATCTTGACGTTGCTATCTACTGGTAGATCGACACTGACAATGACAAACACAAGCTCAACGTGCCTTTATGATTCCCGAAGGCTACTGAATCAACAGCGTAGTTATATCTGAGCAAATGGACACTTGAAGAATTTATGGAATTGCTTTCACGTTGCTATTCAACAGTCATTCGACACTGGCTAAGACAAACACATAGGAGAGTGACAATGTGGTAAGTAGTTGCGACGGTTGATAGCTCAATCCTTGCCAAGGATCCTGTAAGCAATCAAAACCGTCGTATAAAGGGGAATACAAACACTACATTCACCCAGACGTGTTTATTGGATGTCATATCGCCACTTGATTCAAAAACCGTCACATGGCTCCATGAAAAAACAGTCTTAAATGCTCATTTGTGTACTAGTGATATGACCCTAATACGACTATTAGTCACAAAGATTTCCCCTAAGTATTCCTACGCCTCCAACCACATCAAGGTGGTCACGCACATGTACTCCCCTACGTAAACAGACGCATGTTACTGTCTTACGCAGGAGTTGCCTCACAGCCCGTCGCGAGGACTATCGCTACCCGACCTCCAATCGGACGATTACAACCTTATGGATAACAACCAAATAGCGGCAGGTCAAATCGCTAGATGATATCCTTGGTAACTTACAAATATTTCACCGAAGTCTTTTCACACCAAGAGCGAGGTTATTGAGTTTACTTAGGCAATAAACACCTCGAGATATCGATCAAGGTTTCAAAACCTAAACTCCCGAAAGAGCAACCTTGTCGTCCCAGTTGGAATCAAGCAGATAGCTGTAGCAAGTACGAAATGATATGACCGTGAAGAACGATGTACCTGCAAAGAACAAATCCAATAACAACGATCTTGATTCCACTCAATATCTATAGTTTAGGCACACAAACCGAAAGCGGCTTGCTGACAAATCCAGGTTAATAGATAAAGAGTATGTTCTAATCACACCGATCTTGAGTGGCCTTATATCAGAAGAGAAGGACCTTAGAATAAACAAAATCGTTAGGTTTGATAGACGTGATAGAACAGAACACAAGTACAATACAAAGAAGACTAGTAAACATAAACTAGTTTCCCGTAAGAGGTACTTCTAGGCTTCTCGATCCTAAGAGAAGACTTTCCCGCAATTCTAGCCCGAGAGCAAAAGCTCAAAGGTAACTGAAAAGAAAAGCGTCAACACAAGCTTACAATTCCGAAGAAGAGCTTGGCCAAGGGGATTAAAGCTTTCAGGAGAGATACCACTCCTATTTATATTGACTAAGGCTTTAGCTTTGAAATGAGGCAAAGTTAATTTCGGAAATTCCACAAAGCACATTTACATAATAGTTCCGAAATTCCCCATTTAGTCTCATAACATTTAATGAGAACTAATACTCTAGCATTTTACATTTAAGAAAAATATATTCCATAAAGAAAATATATTTTCGAAACATGTTTAGCCAAGAGCAATCAAAGCAAATAATATCTTAAGGTATATTTGGATATTTCCTTTTAATTCGAAATATGGTGCTTACCAAATATGATCCCTGGGAAAGATCTCAATTCGAAAACATGTCCTTAGTTTCGAAAATCTCCTTAGATATTATTACTTCCAAATGTCGTCACCAGCTTTATAATGTCGACATTACTTCCTTGGTATTGCTAGGCTAACCAGACGAACCAAGGTGGAAGTGGGATCTGGTCCAATGTGGTTCAACGTTCCGCATAAACGCATCATAAAAAACGTGGACAAAGCCTTGTGTGTTAAGCTTAAGTGAACACATTGGTTCAAACGTTCTGAATCACGCAAATAGATATACCATTGGAAGTACGGTGCGAGATTCCACGAGTAACTAGCAAAAATGTTAAATCTCCTGAATTCTTGATTCCAATATAGATGTCACGTTAATGATATCCAAGAATTCAAATCAAAACACCAAATGAATAATCAAATGAATATTTGATTAAGTAGTAAAGCATACGAATATTTAATCACGTACAATATTGATCCGAAATCATGTGTCCACTAACTAGAGCGACCATATTTCTGATGATGACTCAATCTCACTTAGTTGTACATTGAAGATGAACGAATTCAAACTTCAAACCGAGAATATCAAACTCATTAATTCGTTGAAGCACAAATCAAAAAGATAAAGTTTGAACTTCGAAGTTACGCATTCTGAGTCAACCATATTATGGTTTCAAAACGTACATCTGTTTTGGCAGAAACCAAATTAAGGTTTCAGAACCTAAAGTTCATTATATGACCAGAACCATATGTATTTAGGTTCCCAAATCAAGTTTCCATATAGCGAAACCTAAAGCTTGGTTTTGAAATCTAGATTCTGTTTAACAAAACCTTGGTTAAGGTTTCGAAACAAGAAACACATGTTAAATTCTTCACAAATGTTTGGTGTCGAACTTGAGAGTCCATGTGGTCGAGAACCGTTTCAGCATCACACCTTTTTAGCCTCAACGCACGGTAATATATTTCCCGGTTCACATAAACCTTTAGGAAACCCCAGAGTCTTTTCGACCTTTTAGATCTCACATGGTCAAGACACATTGTCCTTGATTCTCAAGTCACTGTTAGCCACACATACATAATATTGGCCTTGAATCTGTTATATCTCATTGGTCGCAATATTTAAGTTTCGGACCAATAGCTTATGAATGCGAAAACCAGATTATGGTTTCGAAATCAACGTCAGTTTTACCAAAACCTACATTGAGGTTTCAAACATTGAAAATTCATAAGTTGAGATACACAAATATGGTTTCGGAATCCAGAAGTGAGATATGGCATACAAGATGTTCGTATACAGAATCTAATGAATGATTCAGAACTTCAGAGTTCAGAGCCAAACCAAGATGTCATATTCGAATCTCAGAAACAACAGTATTTCGAGTCTACACAACATAAGTGTGAGTCATAATCTCTCTTACATTGGCTCATATAAATATATGCAATCAATCCGACAGAGCCAGACTAGGTAAGAAGAGACACAATACTGTGATGGATCAAATCCCGTAGTACTACCGAGATAACATCACATTGTTATATCCAACTCGAAAAGGTTTTAGGAAAAACCTTTATATTAACTTAGAGACGGAGAAGAAAAGAAAGCTCTAAGCAATATTGGAACGTCGTAACTACACACTAATGTTAGTAAAATCCATAAAAACCTAAAGCTTGGTTTCGAAATCTAGATTTTGTTTAACAAAACCTTGTTTAAGGTTTCGAAACAAGAAACACATATTAAATTCTCTACAAATGTTTGGTGTCGAACTTGAGAGTCCATGTGGTCGAGACCCGTTTCACCATCACATCTTTTTAGCCTCGACGCACAGGCATATATTTCCCGGTTCACATAAACCTTTAGGAAACCCCAGGGTCTTTTTGACCTTTTAGATCTAACATGGTCAAGGCACATTGGCCTCGATTCTCAAGCCACTGTCAGCCACACAAACATAGTTTCGAATCTGTTATATCTCATTGGTCACAATGTTTATGTTTCAGACCAATAGCTTATGAATGCGAAAACCAGATTATGGTTTCGAAATCAACGTCAAGTTTTATCAAAACCTACATTGAGGTTCAAACGTTGAAACTTCATAAGTTGAGATACACAAATATGGTTTCGGAATCCATAAGTGAGATATGGCATACAAGATGTTCATTTACAGAATCAAATGAATGATTCAGAACTTCAGAGTTCAGAGCCAAACCACGACGTCATCTTCGAATCTCATAAACAACAGTATTTCGAGTCTACACAACATAAGTGTGAGTCACGATCTCTCTTACATTGGCTCATATAAATATATGCAATCAATCCGACAGAGCCAGACTAGGTAAGAAGAGACACAATACTGTGATGGATCAAATCTCGTAGTACTACCGAGATAACATCACATTGTTATTTCCAACTCGAAAAGGTTTTAGGAAAAACCTTTATATTAACTTAGAGACGGGGAAGAAAAGAAAACTCTAAGCAATATTAAAACGTCATAACTACACACTAATACCATAAGTGGTAAAGCGGAGTTATCATAAGACACATTGATCACAAGTGATCAAGTCATAACGTAAAGCTCAAGCTGAGAGTTATGTTTATGTCTTTTGTAGCACAAGTGTAAAATATAATGGAATCGCGTTATTTAGATTCACTAACCTGTTGAATGATGAAGCCGGATCTCTTCGTTTGATCTTCAGTCTTTCTTCAACTCTTCAATCAGTGATTCTAAATCCTACCAAACTCTTCCACAACCTAAAGCTAACTCTCTCACATGACTTCACCTAAATGTGTGTTGTTTAGCGGTCGAGTTTTGATCACTAAAGTTAACAACTAAGCTTGACATACCAACATTTAGTGAGGTTGACCGAGCCATGCTCTAACACTTGGTAACCTGATCACGTTATTGTATATTTTACGGTCCTTCTCTTCCATTCAAGGACTGATACGTTACACACAGGGTTGAAAGGAAGCAACGCACGGCTGCACTCGGTGTTGTAAGACCTAGTTAACTCCATTTGTATAAGTTTCTTAAGTGATTATTCGTTTACAACTGAGGTAGAGACAAGTTGGGCATAGTTTACTTGGTTTACTTGTCAGCCCCCGCTTGTAAGTAGATTTCCGTATTGTTAGAGCATGGCCTGGTCAACCTAACTAAGTGTTGGTATGTCAAGCTTAGTTGTCGACTTTAGTGATCAAAACTCGACCGCTAAACAACACACAATTAGGTGAAGTCATGTGAGAGTTAGCTTTAGGTTGTGGAAGATTTTGATAGGATTTAGAATCACTACTTGAAGAGTTGAAGAAAGACTGAAGATTAAACGAAGACATCCGGCTTCATCATTCAAGAGGTTAGTGAATCTAAATAACGCGATTCCATTATCTTTTACACTTGTGCTACAAAAGACATAAACATAACTCTCATCTTGAGCTTAACGTTATGACTTGATCACTCGTGATCAATGTGTCTTAAGATAACTGTTAGGGCATTGTCCGGTTAAACCCACTAGCGTTGGTATGTCAAGCTGGTTGTCAGTTTTAGGTGTCAAAACACAATTCTTGATTTAGCCTACTAGAGTTTAGATTTCGGAATTGGGATATGGACTAAGTAGTAGAGACCTTGAAGACGAAGACTGTGAAGACAAAGAAGACATCAATTATTCTTCATCGACAAAAGGTTAGTAGGAGTTATGACTTTTATGGAAATTCTTCTATTCTACTTACTCTATCTTTCGAAATAGTCGGCTACTTTAGTAGTGATACTAATAGCGATTGAGATCGTGTTCTTGTCTACATGACCATGAGTTATGTTGGTATTTGTTCCCACGAATACTAAGTTTACAAGAATGCATGAGATAGATTCGATACCATTTGTCCATTACAATTGTTTGCTTGCAAATCACTTGTTGGATATGGGTGAATTTAAAGGAGTACTCTTGAGCAAGAGTCCAGTGGATTATAGCTGAGGGCGTATAACACGTCTAAGTACTGGCCCAGTCCAGAACTTCCAGCGGATCCAAGTTAAACCCTAATCTGGAAAACGACGGTTCCCGAACCGTACGGTGGACTGAGACTCGGAATTACTCCTGAGTTCCAAAACATCAATTTGTACGCGTACTAGTACGTGAACCTCAGATTCGATGCATTTGGTCGTGATTCAGATGGACGGTTTGCGAACCACCCAAGGTGAATATTCACTGGGATTTTCACACGGGTTCAACTCTGACTCCTTTATCTATTAGTTGGACTTGGTTATCACGAAATATCTTCTGTGGTCCATCTAACGGTTCTCAATGTGTCAATAAGATAAAGATTATCTCTGGTCTGTTGAATTTCTATCTTGAAGTATTTTTGAGCTAACAAAACACTTGGCAGATAAATGATAAAAGTTTTCCAATTGAGATAAATCTTTGTTTACTTGGTTTGCAAGTTAGGGTTTCCTAAACTTGTGGAACAAGTAACTAGTTACTTTATTCCTAAGCAACCTATCTTATTGAGTGCTATAAATAGAGGTGTCCAAGGACGAAAACCGCAAGCATCAAGCATACGTGAAGATTCTCTGTGGAATTGATCGTAAACTCTTTTCACTTCGGTGAATGCTTGTTGTGGTATAATCATCCTCTATTAGGTAGCAGTTCCTCTTGGGAATTACCTAATGACTATAAAGACTTCTCTTGAGAGTTGGGAAGCACAGGTAGGAGATTGAGACCTTAGTGGTTGAAATCGGAGTAACCTGTAACCTTGGTAACCTGATCACGTTATTGTCTATTATACGGTCCTTCTCTTCTGATATAAGGCCATTCAAGAACTGATACGTTACACACAGGGTTAAAAGGAAGCAACGCACGGCTGCACTCGGTGTTGTAGGACCTAGTTAACTCCAGTTGTATAAGTTTCTTAAGTGATTCTTCGTTTACAACTGAGGTAGAGACAAGTTGGGCATAGTGTACTCGGTTTACTTGTCAGCCCCCACTTGTAAGTAGATTTCCGTATGACCTGGAGCAATCCGAAGGAAGTCACTTTGTGTATGTCAAACTGATAGAGGACAGTTCAAACATACAATTGATAATTAAGGTTGCAAAGCCGGAATTGTTGACACAAGCCTTTAACAGCGGTTAAAGTAACTCCTAGGCCTGTAAAGGACGTCAGCTGGGGAATCAAGTGCGTGATGATCTGTGGGGGATCTAGAGACGTAAGGAGTGCGACAGTAGCCAGTTCGCTTGGAGGGTGGAATTGGTCTCTGATACATCCCAGACCGAAGTCTTATAGTAGGCTAGTGTTTGTAGTCAGTTTGTACTGTGCGGTGTTCAATCTGGACGAGGTCCCAAGGTTTTTCCACAGGTTGTAGTTTCCTCGTTAAAAAAATCTCTGGTGTGTTGTGTGCTTTACTTTCCGCATTATATTATCTGATTATATAATTAAAGCAAACACAAGAAGTACGTTATTAATAAACCTGATCTTGTCCCCCAATCCATCCATTGGATTTACCAAGACCTTGCCTTTTCGGATTGATCCTTTGAGATCCAAACTCAGGTTAACAGATCTGGATATTGATTTTTGAGATCGTCTAGATCTGACCATAAGTCTCACGAGCCCAAACGAAAAGTTGGTTGTATTTCGGTACTCCTGCTTTTTCAATTGGTATTAGAGCGGGTGAACACATAAAAGACGTAACTGTCTGTGTTTATCGTGGTTCGTGAAATAACGTCAAAATGAAAGGATCAGGCTTTGACTACTCAAAGTCCTTGGGATTGTCTACTCCAAAGATATCCACTCCACCTATTTCTCAACAGGCCGGAATGAATTCTGGTAAACTCACGAAAGTTGCAGTAACCCAGAACGATCCTTCACCCAGAAAACTCAATATTGAACAGACAGAGGAATACATATCTCTGGAAGAAAAATATGTTCAAAGTCTAAGTGATCTCAATGATGCCCTCACTCGTGAATGCTCATTGTCAGAACTCCTAGAACAACAACTCCAGAAATTGGAAATAGTTGTTCAAGAACTCAAAGATTCTAGAGAGAAAATTTCTTTTTTAGAAACTGCTCTTACTCTGAGTCAAAATCGTGAACAACAAGTTGCGGAAAAACACGATTTGGAGATTCAAAACATTCTCATCAGTAAAAGGATGTAGAAAATCACTTAGCCAATGCTCAAGAAAGATGCAAAACTCTTGAAGAAGAAAACCTGAAACTTATGGATTTGTCCCAGATCCATAGTAAATCAGAAAAGACTTCAAGAAGCAACGTGAAAAATCCGCGCACTCCACTGGTCACATCTGCATCAGAAAGAGTCATTGTATCTGCCAAAGTCACTAAATAGAAGGCAAAACCTTCATTCACCACGAATGTAGTGAATACATTATCTGATTCTTCAGATAATAATAGTGATAAGCAGAATGGTGGTAAAATATATGAAATCACATGTCGAATCTGTAAAAAGAAAGGACACGACCGAAGAAATTGTAATAGTCAGAAGAAGGACAAGCAGATTGATCAACTGCAACACACGTTAAACCTTATACTAAAAAAGGTGTCTGAACTCTGCAGGCCTAATCCACGGGTGATCCCTAGAAATAAAGCCTACAAGAGATCATCTTCACCCATGAAAGATGGCAGAACTATTACTGAAAAACGGAGACATAATGATCGACCGTGGGATAAGAGAACGTCTTTAGTCTCACAAGGAAAGTCTCCGAACAGGACAACCACTCCTTTGAGAAAGCAATCTCATCTTGATCGATTGGTCACTCAAGAAGAGTTAAACAAGGTGTTGTCTGATTTCGCTAAACGAAATCACTCCCAAAAGAAAAAGTCTAGAAGTTCCTCCCACACTGGGTCATACCATGACAACAGTAACTTCTATGAAAACTTCAAGGGAACGTCATCCAGCAAGTCTAAACGATGGCGAAAAAATGGTGAGTCTCAAGGAACTCACCAAGACACTAAATTCTAGTGTAAAACAAGCTTCCTTATTTTTGTACTGGAAATAAGGAACGCTTTGTAACAGGATTAACATCCTGACTTATCCAGTACCCATTAGCAAAAATTCTATCGCCATTGAGAAAAACTACTGAGGGAAGTACACTGCAGAAACACTACGTCCATAATCAGACCTGATCAGTTTGCGAACCAATACGCGAACCGTGTAAAAAGTGTTTTCCGTACGTAAAACTCAGGTAAGCAACACTTATCAACCAGGTGGCATCATTTTCTCTTTACGAAAATTAAAACTCTGTTTTCGAAATCTACTCAAATCTTAGAATGCAAACCTGATGGGACTCTGGGAATGCAATATTTGAGTCAATCCTTCATGGTATTCTATTCTTATAAATACCCCAACACCTGAAAGATTAATTCATTCAAGTGTTTACCTGCTTACTTACTCTAATCTTGAGAAAGCACAACATGACGGGAAGTAGGAAAAAGAGAATTCTGGTTAATGAAGACGTAACTCCTCCTAACATCCAAGGAAGAGAGCCTAAAGTTGCTTGTTATTTTGCCTATGGCTATCAAAATCTGGAAGAAGCTGACATGATAAACAGTGATGTCTTGTATGATGTCATCAAATGGTGCAGAGAGATGTTTCCTCAGCACAAAAGAAACATGAAAAACTGTGATTTGCTTGGTCTCCAGATGGAAGCAGTGTTGGCTGAGATTATGCTCATGAAAACACAAATAAGGGAACTTGTCAATGACAAAAAGATTGTTTTTCAATGATGCCAAGAAAACAAAAGACAAGCCTTCCATGAGCAAATCTGCTGAATAAGCTAGTTTTTCATAGTTAGTTTATGTTCTTCCATAGTAAATCAGATTAGTTGATTCCTTGTGAGAACTTGTTCTCACTTTTGCCTAAGGAATATAAACTATGTCTGAAAAGTAGTTTGCCTTTTCATGCTTTTTAGAGTTTTTCACCATGTACTACTTTTGAAAAAGGAGGGGTACCGAAATACGACCAACTTTTCGTTTGGGCTCGTGAGTCTTATGGTTAGGTTTGGACGATCTCAAAAATCAATATCCAAACCTAGATAATCGGAGTTGTGATTTAGGGATCAACTCGATAAAGACGAATCTTTGGAGTAAACTCGACGGTTATGGATAACGTACTTCTTGTGTTTGCTTTTAATTATATGTCAGAGTTTATATAATTGCGGAAAGGAAAAGCACACAAGGCACCAGAACGTTTTTTTAACGAGGAAACTACCTTGTAGAAAAACCTCGGGACCTCGTCCAGATTGAACACCGCCCAGTACAAACTGACTACAAACGCTAGCCTACTATAAGACTTCGGTCTGGGATGTAGCAGAGACCAACTCAAGCCCTCCAAGCGAATTGGCTACTGTCGCACTCCTTACGTCTCTAGATCCCCCACAGATCGTCACGCACTTGATTCCCCCAGCTGACGTCCTTTACATGCCTAGGAGTTGCTTTGACCGCTGTCAAAGGCTTGTGTCAGCAATACTGGC
>JAJJMA010295749.1:0-10595 GCA_023529015.1 Papaver nudicaule
TGAGGTAAATTTAATCATCCTCTTATGTTAAGCTTTCATCATATAGCTTGAAACATATTATTGAACTTCTGTTTGCTTTGAATCTTCTGTCAGCTCGTCAATAAAGAAACACAAGCCCACAAGAATATCAATGTTGCTGTCGTAAATGCTCCAATTAGGTGGATGCTTCGGGAGTTTCCTCATGCTGGTGTGATGTATAATCCTCCCCATGACACGACTCTCCCTGGTCATAAACTAGTTGGAGGATTTAATGTCCCAGAGAGACACGTCCCACTGTATGAAAAGATATGGAATCATTATGGTCACTTCGTCATTGCTGGAAGAAGTGTCTGCTTTCATACACTTATCGGCATTGTAACCAACCTTATGAGTGTGCTTTCAAAGATGAAGGCTACCCCGCTGAGAGATATGACTGACGAGGCATTGAATGAGGTAGGAGAGTTGATTGATACCCTCAAGACATTCGAACTCAATTTGCTTTGGTTTCAGGCGAGAACCCAATACGTTCGAACAAGGCGTGCTGCTGTTGGCAAATTCACCCATGATTTGGTGAAGCAGGAAGAGAGGAATCATGCTGCCATGACTGAGGAACTCTGTAAGTTAACTGAAGAGGTGAAGAAGAAGACTGCTCATATTTCTCTAATAAAGAAGGCAATTGATGAAGGAGCGAGATCTTCATTAGATGGTTGTTTCTGAAGAGCTTCAGGAGCAACACATTTTCTCAGTAGAATTTTATTTTGCTTTTATTTGGCTTTATGAACAAAGGGTTTGTAGGAATTGACGGTTTTGAACTCATAGGTTTTGAATTTGAATTTTTGAATGAAATTGTTAAAAGGGAAGAGATTGCTTGCACTTTTCTTTTGAAGGAATTGGAAAGTGAATCTTCATATCTTCTTGAGCCACTTGCCATTGATCACCATGTTTGAAGGCCGCTCATATATTGCGCTTATCATGTATCGCGCATCAGGCATGACTCGAGATATAACATAAGGTCCCTCCCAGTTTGGTGTGGACCCCGAAATAGAAGTTACTTTTCGGTTAGTGCGTCGCATAACCTTATTTCCTTCTTTAAAAGCAGCCTTAGGAACCCATGACATCTCAGGTGTCTTTCGCCTATAAGACCGTTGCTTTTGCCCGAATCCACTTATTGGAAGTGGCCTTGATTTCCTCCTGAGGTGCCTCAGAGGGTTTGATAGACTTGATGCAATCAAGTCCCCATGTCGGAGAATTATCCAATCCTTGTGTGGGGACACGTTGGATAGGGTTTCCATGAAGTAAATAATTCTGAATAAAGTACTTCAAATTACTATCACGTACCTCTTTGAATATCACCAGAGTTTCGGACCCCACGTGGTACTCCAGCTTTCCCACGTTGCAGCTTTCTTGGTCAAACATGAACTCTTGGCCTTTGATGATTACTGGTGAGATCGTAAGCACAAATCTCTTCCGATGGAGCCAGAGACGTCCTAAGATCATGTCGTGGTCCTCATCTTCTTTGATTACATGAAACTTGGCTTTGGTGCGAGCAGAGTCCACCTTCAGATCCAAAGTAACATGACCATATATGTCTTGGAGATTTCCTTTTGAATCTTTCGTCACCGTGGGATAGTAGATGACATCCCGTCGAGAGATCCCAATTGCTTGGAGTGTTTTGATTGGGATTAAATTAACCATAACACCAGCATCAATTTGAACTTTCTTAAAATTTGTACCTTCGAGACGAGCAGAGATAATCGGTATTGGAGCGCGTTCCCCTGCCATCATCTCTGGTGTAACTTCGCCAGGCTTCGGCTGAACCTTCTCAGGTATAGGTAGTTCTTTGCTGCTAGCAATCCAGCTGAGGGCAGCGAAAATGTTGCTTCGCTGACTTCTAGAAAAATGTAAGAGCTCGCATAAATTCTCCATCAAATAATTAGCAGTTTGCTTGACAGATTCTCCAGAGATGGTGAAATTTCGAATGTTGGATTGATGCTGACGTTGAGGTTGGTGTTGACGTTGAGATTGGTGCTGAGGGAGTGGATTCTTATGTACACCCTCAGTCCCCAAGTTCAACTCTCCTGACTCGATCTTTTCGTTGAAGATTTGCTTGAGTCGATGACACTCGCTGGTGGGATGATTGACGAATCGATGAAAACGACAATACTTGGGATCAGTCATTTCTTGTGCTGTAGGCTCTCTCCGTACAGGAGGTAATTTGACAGCACCATCTTGAATCCATGCTTCCAGGAGCTCTATCACTTCATCCATAGTACATGGGAAATCAGGAATTTTAGGGAATTCCCTCTGTTGTCGTGGTGCCTTTGGTGCAGGGGCATTAGCTGGGACCCGTGCCAGAGCTTGAGACTGGGTTGGGGCCGCACGTTTCAATTGCGGGGCCTCAGGAGTAGGCGCCTTCCTCTTAACACCTTCGGTGATGGCATGAACTGAGTGAAGAGAGCTATATTGCTTGTTGACGAGTCGCTTGCTGGCACGCGTCTCACTACGACTTTCTTCAGCTTTTAGAGGCCTGGGCCTTTCTAGTAGTGCAGGTGCAGTAGTAGCGGATCGTTTGGCGGACTTATGGAGCTTGGTGAAATTGTCGATGTCCAGATTCTCCAACAAGGCGCGATATACTGGTATCATTCCATTGATGTAGAGCTCCACCAACTGTACCTCTGTCACATTTGGGTCATTGCAATCCACTGAACGAGTTCTGAACCTCGTTACGTAATCATCTGGATGTTCATTGTTTCGCTGATAGAGTCTCCCCAAATCGGAGAGAGTGAGTTGCTCAGACACGAAGAAGTATTTCTTGAGGAAAGCATTAACCATCTGGCTCCAGCTGAGAATGCTATTAGGAGCTAGATTATTATACCAAGTATATGCCTTTCCCGTCAAAGATTTCGAGAATTCCTTGAGACATACAACTTGATCTCTTTCATGTATTCCCAATGATTCTAGGAAGCGAGAGATAAGTTCTCGGGCATTCCCAATACCATTATACATCGAGAATGAAGGCGTGACATACCCTTCAGGAAGAGATTCACGTTGAACTTCAATTGGATATGGAGGTTGATGACGATGAAACAAATCTGAATTCTCCATGCTCCGAGCCTGCAAAAGATTCTGCAAATCTTCACGGGTGACAAAGTTGTGTTGAAAACCCGTGTTTTGTCCACGTGTGGTGTGGATATGGACGTCTTGGTCATCTGGTATGACGTGAACTTGAGAAGGCCCCACCCTGTTGACGTTTACAGGGGTTTCCACACGTGTTGGCCCCAGATTTGTTGGAGGTGTCAGCTTTTCTGAGAGAGTCTTCAAGCAAGTCAGCAGCTCCATCTGGGTTTTCACCATATTGTTTTGACTCAGGGCTAAATCTTGTTGGGTCTTCATGAGATCCGCAATGCTAGGTGAGTCTTCAGTACTCCTTGCTTCTCCTGTGCGGGGCCCGAAGAGAAAAGCTTCTGTGCGGCTTGAGATAGGAGTAGGAGAGATAGTGGTATTGGTGGTCCCCACCATATGAGGTAGAGGGGACGTGTTATTGGATAGGAGAGGTGTGGTGGATCCCACCAGAGGGGATGACACGCATAAGGGAGAAGAGGATAAGGTTGATCCTCTCTGGGTTGAGGTAGAGGCGAGATTAGGGTTTTGAGTAGTGATAGGGCTCACGGTTTGGGTTGGTCCCACTTGAGTTGAAGCGGATATGAGATTAGGGTTTTGGGACGTGATGGGATTCACGTTTTGCGTGGTGGGGCCAGCAGAGGCCATGGCGCCACTAACCCTAGGATTTGTAGCCCCACTCATAATGGATGAGGTTGTGGGACCACTGGTGATATTTGAAGAATTGGTATTCTCTGAACTCTGCCTCCTGGTTTCAACCATATCTTCTTAAAACCGAGATAATGACCTCCCACTGTGGTCGCCAAATGTTTTAGGTGTAAAACAATAAAGAGAATTTGAGGGGTAAAGTGTGAAGTGTGATGATGTAACAAAAGATTGTAATGGAATCGAGAGGTCAAGATCGAACAAGACTCGCCTAAACCAAGAAATGGCCGTTCGAGTATTGCTTCAGTTACAAGAAGAGGATATAGGGTTGGTTTAGGGAGGGAAGCAGAGAAAGACGAGATCAGAGAATTGCTATGATTTTCTGTGATGTTGATGATTAAATTGCTAAATAAGAATGGATATTCAGTTCTCACTAGATATTAAATGCTGAATGAGAAGAGTTAATCAATTATCGATGAGATTGATTGATTGAACTTGCACTGAATTAAACTCTTTGTTCTTGCTGAACCTGTCTGAGATTGTTTTCCAAACTGGTCGAGTGACCTATTTATAGCAATATATTCTCAACTGATCTCGTAAGAAGTGGAAGAGTGGGAGTGAGGAACGAGTGGGGTCAGTTGTTAAGAGTTTTGCGCCTAATATTAGGGAAGACTAACAACCCACTACCTTATCCCATCTTCTCAGCAACGTTCACACGACCTAGTTATCTTTCCCGTTAAGTGATTGTGCCGTTGCAATCACACGTGTCGTAGACCGCCAAACCAAAACCCTAAAGAATATCCCCCCATGTAACTTACTTGATTCTCGTAAGATTTGTTAAAGATTGAATATTTGTTAAGTCAAAGCTGACTAAGTGCAAAGTCGTACCAATTACTGGTAAACTCAGGACTTTTGCATAAAGATAGAGATTAAGCGATAAGCTTGTGTATCTCTTTTAGGTTTGGTCTAAGGATTGAGCCGGGCAATCGCCATTTAAACCAATGAGATAAATCTAAGGGTAGAGCTAGCAACCGCCATTTAGATTAAGATAAGTCTAAGGATTGAGCTATGCAATCGCCAATTAGACTGAGAGGATTTCAGCAACTCTCTGTGGCAATAGTCAAATAAATACGACTTTCGGTTTGCCATAAATATGAGAAATTGGCTTGTGGCATGTAATGCACCAATTCTCTGAGTAATGAAGACATATGAATGTCCAAAATAATATAAGTCATAGCCATGAGCCATGATTAAGAATTATAGCACTGATTTATGGAAGCAAGTCCATAATCAGGAAAAACAGACGAATGATGCTATCACAGCGTAGCCATCATCAAGAATGCATAAGCATTGCCGATATAAGACCTAAAGATAGGCCACAATAATTATGATAAGCCATGTTGCATGGTATAATAATCTTATTGAGAAGTTAGGCATAAGGCGCAAAGGACAAGCCATAACATTTATGTTATTTTCGGATTTCTGGACAGTTTGCATGTTATCCATTAGTAAAATCACCCAGGCCAGCCTATATTAGATAAAATTCTGAATTTTTAGTATGTTGTAGGGAACTCACAGAGGAAAATATTTCGTGAAGGAAGCGCCCCCTAATTCCTCACGGATTGGGCTGTAAAAATCACGCCATGAGGAAATACGTGAGCTGAACTGCCAGATTTCCGAACTTGATTAGGAAACTAGAGTATTATGGACTTAATAAAATCCATAATCCTCTAGGATTTGGATCAGTGGGACCCATAAATAGGGGGAGGCTAGGAAAAGATGAACTCTAGCTCAAAGAAGGCAAGGATAGCCGTGAGGGGAAGAGGATGATCATGGACCTCCATGAATACAAGCGAGGGAAAACAATAAGACCCCACGAATTAGGCGAGAGTCAACTATAAGGCCCCCATAAATTAGTCTAAGCATGATTATGAGGCCTCCAGTATTTGGCCAAGGCATAATCTTGGACCTCCAAGAGTTTGGTCAAGGCGTGACCATGGGGCTCCAAGGAATGACCTAGGGCATGGCCGTGGACACCCAATATTAAGTGAAGGGAAGGATGCGTGGGCATCCAATATTAAAGCAAGGGGTGGATGCGTGGGCATCCAAAACTAAGGCAAGGGGTGGCGCAAGGGCCTCCAAGTAGTTGAGCAAGGGTGATGCCATGGGCATCCAAAGATTAAGGCGAGCCATAAGTATGGACACCCAAAAACTAAAGAGAGGGACGACCATGGGCGTCCAAAAATCAGGCCAAGGAGGTGGCATGGACACTCTAAATTAGGCCAAGCTAACTAACATGGATATCCAAAGTTTAGGTCGAGCTAATGGCGTGGATATCCAAAGTTAGGGCATGCTAGAAGTAATGGATATCCAAAAACTAAGGCAGGAGATAATCGTGGGCCTCCAAAAATTAGCCAAGGGAGGATGCGTGGGCATCCGAGGATGAGGCAAGGAGAATGCCGTGGGCATCCAAGGATTGGGCATGGCCAATGCCGTGCATATCCAAAGTTTGGGCATGGCCAAAGTTTAGGCGTGGCCAATGTTTAGGCATGGCCAATGTTTAGGCATTGCCAATGCCGTGCACTTCCAAAGTTTTAGGCATGGCCAAAGTTTAGGCATGGCCAATGCCGTGCACTTTTAAGGTATGCCATGGAGTGGCGTGAAGCACCTAGGGTTTTGGCTCGAGCATGAGCTAGGCTAATGCGCATGCATAGGTATTTTAATACGTAGGCTAGGGATATGGACCATGCTACTAGGCTAGGGTCGTGAGATACCAAAATACAGCTAATGGTAATTTAAATATCTTATCCCTACTATAAAATAAATTCATACCTTATCTCGAGCTATCCCAGGATGCCAGAAATTGTTGCAAAATTACTCCTGTGACCTCCTCGCCAAAAACCACCATCAACACCTTGTTGACAAATGGTGTCCCGTTGTCTGTGATAATGTGCTTAGGGATTCCGAATCTACAGATGATGTGTTCCTTGATAAACGCTGCGATTGTGACACCGGTTGTGCTCTTCAAAGGTATTGCTTCCACCCATTTGCTGAAGTACTCTGTCGCGGTGATGATATATTCTTGGTTTTTCGAGGAAGGGGGGTTGATCTTTCCAATAAGGTCGAGTTCCCAACTATAAAATGGCCAGGGACTACTGACTGATCGTAGTGGTAGGCATGGGGTGTGGATGAGATTCCCGTGAGTCTGACACTTGTGACATTTTTGTACAAAGGAAGCTCGTCCTCCATGGTCGGCCAGTAGTATCTCTCATGGATTTGCAGGAACAACTTCCTCTTTCCTTGGTGTTCGGCTTCGTGTGTTTCTCTCAGCACCGTAGGGATTTCTTCGTCTGACAAGCAACGAAGCAAACTTCCTCCGTAACTTTTGCGATATAGTACTCCTTCGTGGTAGAGGAATCTCCTGGATCTCTTAATTAGACGGCTAGCTATGTGTCGGTCCTCCGGTAAGATCTTATCGTTGAGGTACTCGATAAAGGGTTCCCTCCAATCTTCAGAAGGTTGGCACGCTAGGGCTTCGGGTTGATGAGGGGGAGTCTGGCAGTTGGAGCAATCCTCTTGCAACGCCCGAGATTGTTCTTCCATCGTTGGCCAGTAGTAGCCGAGCCTTTGGAGTCGTCGATACAGGCTCACGACAAGAGTTGTCCACATACCTCATTGTGGATGCGTTCGAGTTGTTCTCGTGCTTCGAGTCCTCCTAAGCATCGCGATAGCGATCCGTCCGGGTTTCTGTGATATAGTACTCCATGGAAAAGAAAAAGTGTTTTAACTCTTTTATCCCGAGTTTTCTTGTGGAGGTATCGTTACCTAAATCTTCGATGATGGGCGTTCGCCAATCGTTGTCGGGTATGAGCTCGCCTTCTGTCAGCCATGTCGAGGGGGCGGTGCGTCTCTGTACCGTCACGATCTCTTCCTCTCCCTTGAATTGGAGTTTGGATGCTAGGGTCGCCAGGCAATCCGCATGTCTGTTGTTGGTGCGTCCAGTATGCGTTATGGTGGCGTTGGCGAAGTGGTTCAGCAGTTTTTGGGCTTCGGCCCTATGAGGGGCGAGGGTAATTTCCTTGAGAGAGTATACTCCGTTCATTTGGTTTACCAGTAATTTGGAATCGCCTCTAATTTCGAGGTGCGTGGCGCCAGCTTGTTTGGCCAGCGATAGCCCTAGGAGAAAAGCTTCGTATTCCGCTGAATTGTTCGTACACTTGAAGTCCAATTTAAACGAATGGGAGAACACTTCGCCTGTTGGGGATACCAGAACGACCCCCGCTCCTCCAGTATTGTCGCTCGGGGTAGCGGATCCATCAAAGTATAAAAGCCACGTGTCCGTGTTCATCAGCGTTATCTCTGGGAATTCGCCTGGCACTTCTTCATGTAGAGTTGTCGAGTCTTCCCCTGGGAAAGCAGCAAGAAGGTCGGCTACCGCTTGTCCCTTGATGGCCTTCGGAGACACACAAGCTATGTCGAATTCAGACATCTGCAACAACCATTTTGCTGGTCTTCCTATCAAGGCGGGCTTCGAGAGGAGGTATTTGATGGGGTCTGCCTTCGCCATCAGTACTACTTGGTTGGAAAGGAGGTAGTGTCGGAGCTTTTGTACTGCGAAGATCAAAGATAGACATGCCTTCTCGGCTTTGGGGTATCGTAGCTCCGCGTCTTTTAGGGTGCGGCTGATGTAGTATACCGGACATTCGACCCCTCCTTCATCCTTTTGCGCCAGGAGTGCTCCGATTGCGACGTCGCTTGAAGCGGTGTAGAGGAGTAGCGGTTTTTCCGGAGCGGGCGACTTCATTACTGCTGGTGACAGGAGTAGCTGTTGTATCTTCTGGAACGCCTCTTGTTGAACGGGTGTCCAGATAAAAGCATCGTCTTTCTTTAACAAAGGGGTGAACGATGCTACAAATTGGGCGAGTCCCGGGATGAAGCGTCGAATGTAAGAAACTTTCCCCATGAAACTCTTTAGTTCTTTCACCGTCCGAGGTGGAGGCATGGTAGTGATGGCCTGGGTCTTGGACGGGTCAACCTCGATTCCTTGTTTGGTTACTTGAAAGCCGAGGAACTTCCCTGAGGAGACTCCAAAAGCGCACTTCAGAGGGTTCATTTTAAGTTTGTACTCCCGACACCTCTCGAACACGCGCCGTAATACTCCTGCGTGTGATGCCCTGGTTCTGGATTTAACAACTACATCGTCTACGTAGTCCTCGACCTCCTTATGCATCATGTCATGGAAGATGGCCGTCATCGCCCGTTGGTAGGTAGCTCCTGCGTTCTTTAGGCCAAAGGGCATGACCGTGTAGTAGAAGTTCCCGAGGGGCGTCCGAAATGCTGTCCTTGGGGCGTCGTGTTCATACATTTTTATTTGGTTATACCCGTTGTACCCGTCCATGAAGGAGAACATAGCGTGTCCACTGGTGGCATCCACGAGCATGTCGATATTTGGAAGCGGGAAGTCATCCTTCGGGCAGCACTTGTTCAGGTCTCTGAAGTCGACACAGCAACGTATTTGGCCGTTTTTCTTCTTGACGGGTACGACGTTTGCTAGCCAAGTAGTGTGTTGTATGGGTTTGATAAATCCTGCCGCCAGTAGTTTCTGTATCTCCATTTTTATCTGTTCCTCCACGTCGTGCCTGAAATTTCTCGGTTGTTGTTTGACTGGTCTGGAACCCGGAATAATGGACAAGTGGTGTGTCACCAGTTTTTCATCGAGTCCCGGCATCTCCTCGTACGTCCAGGCAAACGTGTCTCAGTATTCTTTTAGCAGGTCTACGAACTCGGCGCGTTCCTCGGGGGACAAGGTTGAACTGATGAATATGGGTCTGGGTGAATCGTCCGTCCCGACGTTTATGGTTTCGAGTGTGTCTGAGGTGGAGTCTGTCCCATCTTGCAGTTGTGGAGGTGCATCCTGGACTTCGTCTTCCACTTGTCGTTCGTTGTAGCTGCATTCTCCAGGGTGGGGAGAGCTACGACTAGCCTCCCCTGTTAATTGCTATAATGGGCGTCGGAGGTAAACCATTCTCCCTTTAGCGTCTTGGGTTGTCATGAAGTTTCCTGCCCTTTTGTGAGTCGCCGTCTTGCCTTCTCCTTTTTCTTGCTTCGAGTCTCCGTCTGACCGTTGAGGGTCACATTTCTCCAGGGATGTCCAATTCGGGAGTGGGATGTTGTAGACCTTGTCTTGGCGCTGGGAAGCCTCGTCTTTCGGATCTACAAACTCGGCATCGTATATGGATGAGTAAGGGGAAGGAGATGCAGTTACGCGAATAATACCTTCGTTTAGGACCGCTTTCAAGCATTGGTGGTAAGTAGAAGCGACGACTTTGTTCTCGTGTAGCCAGGGCCTTCCCAGTATCATGTGGTATTCCGGCTCCTTCTCGATTACGTGGAACTTAGTTTTCGTGTGGATAGGCCCGACCTTCAACTCCAAGTTGACGTGTCCATATGTACTCGTCTTGTTCCCTTCGAAGTCCTTCATTATGATCGGGTGATAAACTACTTGCTGTTTAGGAATTTTTGCAATCTTCAGTGTCTTGAGGGAGACCACGTTGGCTGCAGCTCCGGTATCAACTAGCGCTCTCTTGAACTCAGTGCCTTTGATGTGAGCGGTTACGTAGAGGGCGCGGTTGTGTCCTTCTTCAGCCAGCATGTCCTTGTCGGTGAAAGTGATGTCCTGCGTCTGTACATCGGCTGTTAAAGACATCTCGGAAATCATGGGTAGGGTTGGAGTGAGGTTGACTTCGAAGGCAATGCGGTTGAGCGCGTCGAACGTGTCTATGCGTTGCCCTTTTGAAAAATGGAGGGTCTCGCACAACTTTTCGATGAGAAAGGTGGCTTCCTCCTTTGCA
>JAJJMA010295763.1:0-27370 GCA_023529015.1 Papaver nudicaule
AAAAATCAATATCCAAATCTGTAACTTGAGTTTGGATCTCAAGGATCAGTCCGACACAAGACAAGGTCTTGGTAAATCCAATGGATGGATTGGGGACAACGATCAGGTTATTAATAACGTACTTCTTGTGTTTGCTTTAATTATATAATCAGAGAAAATAATGCGGAAAGTAAAGCACACAAGACACCAGAGATTTTTTTAACGAGGAAACTACAACCTGTAGAAAAACCTCGGTACCTTGTCCAGATAGAACACTGCACAGTACAAACTGTCTACAAACACTATCATATTATAAGACTTCGGTCTCGGATGTAGCTGAGACCAATTCCAACCCTCCAAGTGAACTGGCTACTGTCGCACTCCTTACGTCTCTAGATCCCCCACAGATCGTCACGCACTTGATTCCCCTAGCTAGCTGACATCCTTTACAGGCCTAGGAGTTTCTTTAATCGATGTTAAAAGCTTGTGTCAATAATTCCGGCTTTGCAACCTCAATTATCAACTGTATGTTTGAACTGTCCTCTATCAGTTTGACATACACAAAGTGACTTCCTTCGGATTTCTCCAGGTCGTACGAAAATCTACTTACAAGCGGGGGCTGACAAGTAACCGAGTAAACTATGCCCAACTTGTCTCTACCTCAGTTGTAAACGAAGAATCACTTAAGAAACTTATACAACTGGAGCTAACTAGGTCTTACAACACCGAGTGGAGCCGTGCGTTACTTCCTTTCAACCCTGTATGTGACGTATCAGTTCTTGAATGGCCTTATATCAGAAGAGAAGGACCGTAGAATAGACAAGAACGTGATCAGGTTACCAAGGTTACAGGTTACTCCGATTTCAACCACTAAGGTCTCAATCTCCTACCTGTGCTTCCCAACTCTCAAGAGAAGTCTTTATAGTCGTTAGGTAATTCCCACAGAGGAACTGCTACCTAATAGAGGATGACTATACCACAAAAAGCATTCACCAAAGTGAAAAGAGTTTACGATCAATTCCAAAGAGAAATCTCACGTATAATTGATGAAGAATAATTGATGTCTTCTTTGTCTTCACAGTCTTCGTCTTCAAGGTCTCTACTACTTTGTCTATATCCCAATTCTGAAATCTAAACTCTAGTAGGCTAAATCAAGATTGAGTTTTGACACCTAAAACTGACAACCAGCTTGACATACCAACGCTAGTGGGTTTGACCGGACAATGCCTTAACAGGATGATTTATGAATGTTAATCGGAAACGTATTCTCGAAAATATGGATTGTCTATATAACCTGTTTATCAAGCGGTCTAACCTAAATTTTGCCTTCAATCTTATCTTTACGAGACAAAATTGTGAGAGTTCCACTAACATCCCCACCATTGACAATCGAATTCTCATTTTCTCTATTTGTATTTTACAAGATGAAATTTTATTATATAAGATGGTAAGTCCTAGTATAGTGAAACTGAGGACGAAACTCCATGGCTTAGATAGTATGGGGTTGTAACATTTCCAGTAACACTAGACGAGAACTATATCACTTGATAATAAATTCATCGCGAAACAAAAGATGTTTTCACTATCCATATTTTGTCTACATAACAAATATCTAACATTATTTTAATAAACTTTTTATGAGATAATATACTTTGAACAAGGAACAAATTTAAGATATGGCAGAAATTCTAGTTGATATATTCTTCTTCCAAAGAAATTTCTTGCACCCCAAGATTTCATTAGGTTTAAAATTATGAATAAGTGCATCATGGCATACTGTAGAGTTATAGAGTTTTTAGACATGAAATAACGCGTTCCAGCGAACTTGTTGTCTAGCTTATGAGGATTCCCTAACAATGCATCTATTTCTTCCAATTATTTGTGTTCGTCACTATTAAGCCTTGCCGTCGAGCTTCAAACTGACGAACTAACATTGATAACGATAACTAACCATGCAGTTGCCATATCATTGTATTTACTTATCTTATATGAATTTTGGAACAACTTTATTTGAGAATTCTTCGGGCACCAATTTTTATTTTAGTTTTTTAATTTCTTATAAACAAAGGTTTTAATTACATATCTATTAATCAGAACAAATTTTCCCCCTCCCTGGATAAGCCAGGTTTTCAACTACTAAATACAAAGGAGTAAATTTTCAAGTAAAAATCAAACTGATAGACAGACAACTCGGAAGACTCAAAAAAGCTCAATTTATTTAGAACTAGAAAGGTGTTGAGCTTGGGACTTTGAGTAAACAATCCAAACACCAATATCAACTGCTAGAGAAACGCATCCTGTTAAGTTATAGTTGAAACAGATTTCTCTTTTTCCTCCTTACAGTACTCATCACTTTCAGAGTGTATTGTTTCCTTGGTTGGATCAATAACTTCTTTCATGGATTTCTCAAATTGTAGACGCTATGCTATTGTGACTAGTTTCTTTAATGGTTGACATGATTCCGCTTTCAACTGACTGGCTGCTCATTCAACCTTTAGAATCATTTGACAGAACTTGCTCTGCAAGGCATGGTGTGGTTGTTGACCGACCAAACATCTTCTGTAGATTGATATTTGACAGTTTTTAGATTGTAGATTTGGAATCCTTCCCATAGTTAGCTATACAATCATGCCCATTAACAACAGAACTTGATGAACCATTGTTTCCTGCAACATTACCACCACTGCTACCATAACATGTCAATATGACAAGATGAGATGGATTAAATAATTTGAACACCAATCATAAAGCCAAAACATTAAAAATTAAAAAAAATAAAAAATATTGCACACTAGATCAATTATTTCTTGACTAAAAAGTTTTGTTTTTAGTGCCCCTTTTTGTTTTCAGTATCCCAATTGAAAAAAAAATTGGATAAAACTTTGTACACTAGCTCGATATTACAAACTTGATATACCGACACCTATAGGTTCCATCGAGCAATGCTCAAACACCCGTCTATAATATCTTACCTTAAGGAACATTTGTGTTAATTGAAAATGTTAATTCAAGTTGGTTGAAGAATAATATGTTAGAGCATCGCTTAGTAAAACCTACTAAGGTTGGTATGTTTTTGGATACTGCAATTAGATTAGGTAGTTGAGACTTTAAATATGAAGACCGAAGATCACATGGAGACATATTTACATCTTCATCAACAAAGGTTAATAGGATTTGTGACGTCTACTTGTCTATCATTCGAAACATAGTAGGTGACTTTGGTATTCATAGAAGGAATTCTATCGACATGACTCAAGTATGTCGTTTTCTCATACACAAGATTATTTTGTGCATTACGATTATAGGATCATAGTGAAAATGGTTTGTTTGCAAATTAAAGTTCGAAGAATGTTGAATCTTGGAGAACACTCGAGATATTAAGGTTCAAAATAAAACAGATTTTGGTTCGTGAGCTAATTCTCAGTTTACGTGTTACTAAATAGATCAGGTCAACTGAATTTCATGTGCAGTTTTATTGACTTTAGGGCGAGAAGTCTCGAAACGTTTTATTGCGGCTAAAGACATGTCAGATTGCCAACTGATGTAGAGAGCCGCTAGCTTTTCACAACCATTGCGGAAAGCCTCATGATAAACATCATCGACCTTGTTTTGAATTGCGGAAAGAATACTTAGTTTTGGAAGGGCAACTATGGAGCTAACTTTGTCTGATAAGTGGACAACCTGAAATATTCAGAATCTCCAATCCAGGGAAACCTTCAACGGTGATTCTTAAGTCATCGTCTGTTAGATGATTCTCTTAGATCCCCGAAGATTCAATCGCCTCAACCCATTACCAATAATGGAAGCTAGACCAGGGCCTAGAGGTACAAAAAATTCGATTTGCGGGAGTTGGAGAATTTGCACGCGACCCCCACTCAGAACAGAGGTGACACCCACGACACAATCTAGAGTAAGTCCTCCAGCCTCGGTCCAATTAAGAAATTCTGTAAACCATTCTCAGTGATATTGAGGCAGTTATTTTGTGTAAGACTTTCTAACCCAAGAGCCGTCAAAGTTTCCAGTCCACGATCGGTTATATATATGTTACCTAGCAGGATCTTGGTTAGATTGCCACAAAATCCTCATAAAACCATCCTGACCTAGTTCAGTACAATTCCACAACACTATCTTTTGGAGATTACCACCTCTCCCCGTAAAAAAACCTGCAATTTCATCGTCCATCATCGTCCGGGGATAACAGACGTCCAGCTATGTTACATTGACGTGTCTCAGAAAAATGTTTCCCTGAACACACTCGATTTCTCATGCTAATTAATTTTCTTTTCATGATAACTCAACAATCAATTAGTTTTCACCAAATAGCTAGATGTTAAACAACCTGAATTTCTTGTAGGTGTGAATCCTTCTTAATAATCTAACAATACTAAAGTCATCGACTATATTTCTAATGATAAAATAAGTAGAATCGAATAGTCCATAAGTCATAACTTCTACTACAATTTTATGATAAAGATGTAAAGATGTCATTGTGAAGCTCAAGTCTTCATCTTCAAGGTATCAACTACATAATCTAACTCCCGTACCCGAAACCCGACTTTAGCTGACTAAATCAAGAATTTTGTTTTGGCATCTAAACTTGACAACTAACTTGACATAACAACGTTAGTAGGTTTGACTGAGAAATGCTCTAACAGTTAAGTCTAAAGATTAACAATTAAGATTTTTTTTCTTCGGATAACCCAAAGTTAAGTCTTTCGAATATCTGCTTTCAACCTAAAGTTAACCAGACACAATAGATGAGAGCAAATTTTAATGTTTGATGACAAAGATCATCATAAGTTGATACGAGTATGATATTTTCAGTGTTATTGTCAGGGTTTATTATTTGTTGATATTCAAGTATGATTGTTCTTCATCGATTTCATTGGTAAGTGGATGTTTTTACATTATTTTTTTAGTTTTTTTGCATCATTGATATGATTAATAGTTAGTGTAGTATTTAAATGTTTGTTCATGTTTAATATATTCTTTTATTTTTTGAATAAGCTATCTAAGGTATATATATATATATATATATATATATATTTTTTAATACTTGAAAAGTGCAAATAGAACGTGTATATGGTATGTTTAGTGATGACTATAATTTCATCAGTCTTCGAAATTTTTTTTGTTTTTAGTTTTTTAAATTATACGACCATGATTAAATACTGTACTTATGTATGTATTTAACTCATTTCCAATATGTGGTTCATATGCGTTGTTTGAAAAGAGCAACACCGAGTGACGTGTGTAATCCTTGATTCGAAGAGCTTGGGTTTTCGACTTTAGTTTATGCTTAAGTATTAGTACCTAAGAAAATTACAATGTCAGTATTCCTCTAATAACCTAAGTATCAAATGACAAGTAGGTGGATTGGCCTCAAATTGTTGTGTATTAGGTTATGCATTAACTTTTGCATTTTTTCTGTTTTTGTTATGAAATTAACCTGTCAGCTGATTATGCCCAAACTCTTCAATTTAGGTATCGTATGACCACTTGCATTCATGTTGATTAGTTGTTTATTGTTGCTGGCTAATCTTAACATATAACATTCGACATACTTTCTTAGCATTTGGATTGGCTCAGTACAGATTTGTTAATTATTTTTGGCTTTCAATAGGTGAATGAAATAAAGATGGAATTTACTTCACTATCTCATGCATCACGTAGAGTGGGTGATTCACTGAATCTAATGGGTGTTGTTGTGGAAGTTGGACTTTGTAGAAAAAGTGGTGGAACCGGTAAAATATATAAGCCTAATCTCAAAATTGTTGTCTTACTAGTAAAGTTAGTGTATACTTAAAAACATGGGTCACAGTTCTAGGTTTTAGACTAGGTCTGTTATGCCCCCTAGTCTCATCAAATTGCTTCACGTTTTATGCATCATAAAAAAAAAGAATTCAATTTCTTTCTTACAGATCTTATTATATTGCCTGCTAGTCATTTCTTTCATATTTTATTATATCGTATTTTTTAATTCTCTTACCTGAAGGGTATATATAAAGAAAAGTTATTGCTTGGCAACAGTAAGAAAGCTAATTTAAGATGTTTCCCATCATAATTTATCTGTGACTTTTTTGTACATAAATATTTTAGACACGAGGTTTGAAATTTTCTACCCAGAAAGTCTTTTGAAATTGTGAATTGAATGGAAACCTAAGAAAGACATATCTTCTCATATTAAAATAAGTATTTGCTTACATATGTATTATGCTAGTAATAACATATTGTGAGACATGCCTTTTCGTCTCCATTCTTTTAAGTAGTTACAACCTCATCTTCTTTTAAAACGTTGTCTTAAAATATGTTATGTCATATGGCGTCCTAATTTGAGAAAAAACCTTAAGGTTTGATGTGATGTGGACCTATCATCCTAAAAGATTTCCGTCTGAATGATGGTGATTTTAACTTTATCTTGGTTATGATCGTCCTTATTTGATCGTGGAAATGAATTCGATATTATTAAGAAGGTTTCTTATGTTACTGATTATTATGAATTCTATATAGATACATTTACTTCTTGTTATTTATGCTCCATGGGTATTCAATTTTAAAGGCTAAATTTGAAGATGAAATTGTTAAGGATCTAGTTCATCGATATGATAATTTATTTAAACTGTTGTTAATGAATTCTAGTGTGTTGGTGTTTGTTAAAACTGGTGACTGTGGAGGTTGTGGTAATCATTTAGTGAAAATGCCATAAAAAGATAGTGTAGTGTGAAATTTAACTAATGGTGTTATATTTTTTTTTATCTTTATCTTGATGATACTCGTTCGTTATTTGATCGAGGTAAGTGTGTGTTAGGACCTTAGTCCCACATGGCTTAGATGGGTCAGAAGATGTAATTCATAAGTCCCTTGGATCCCCTCAACTAACAGAGCGGTTTATTAGATGAGTTCTATCCATGTTCTTGTGACCAGCTAGGGTTGGTACCTTGACATTTGGTATCAGAGCCAACCACCATGACCCAAGCCCGTTCTACGGAAGAGGCAACTTATAGGCCAGATTAAGGTGGGTAGTGCTATGTATGGGCGTAGTATCTAGCCACTGAATACTGATAGGTGCGTGAGCCATCGGGTCAGTGTCGATAGGGTGGTACTGTGTATGGGCATAATGTCTATCCCAACGTGGACGTTGGTTTGGAAGTGTAGTGGAATGTTAGGACCTTAGTCCCACATGACTTTGATGGGTCAGAATACGTAGTTCATAAGTCCCTTGGATCCCCTCAATTAACAGACCAGTTTATTATATGAGTTTTATCCATGGGCTTGTGACCAGTTAGGGTTGGTACCCGAACAGTGTGCAGCTATCTCAAGATTTCTTATGAGGATTGGATTCTTTAGTTGATTTCTGGGTTTGGGTATGAATCATATTTTTCGTTTGAACATTCATATTGTTCTTTTATATGTTAATGATGTTGAAATTTGTAAATGAGTGGAAACTGTTTGTTAAAAGGACTGAGATTGATAGAAGTTTGTTACTCTCGTTGGTTAGAACAGTTGAGGCAGTACTGAAAAAGGAGGGGTACCGAAATACTACCAACTTTTCGTTTTGGCTCGTGAGTCTTATGGTTTAAGTCTCGACGATCTCAAAAATCAATATCCAAACTTATAACTGGAGTTGTTAAACCTCGACAAAGAGTACTTTGGAGTCAACTCTACAGTTAGGCAATAACGTACTAGTTGGTGCTTTAAGTATACTATCAGAGATAATGCGGAAAGTAAAAGCACACAGGACACCAGAGATTTTTTTAACGAGGAAACTGCCTTGCAGAAAAACCTCGGAACCTCGTCCAGATTGAACACCGCCCAGTACAAACTGACTACAAACACTAGCCTACTATAAGACTTCGGTCTGGGATGTAGCAGAGACCAACTCAAGCCCTCCAAGCGAATTGGCTACTGTCGCCTTCCTTACGTCTCTAGATCCCCCACAGATCGTCACGCACTTGATTCCCCCAGCTGACGTCCTTTACAGGCCTAGGAGTTGCTTTGACCGATGCCAAAGGCTTGTGTCAGCAATACTGGTTTTTCAACCTAATTGTTGACGTATGGTGTAACTGTCCTCTATCAGTTTACCACACACAAGATGACTTCCTTCGGATTGTTAAATCCAGGTCATACGGAAATCTACTTCACAAATCGGGGCTGACATGCAAACCAAGTAAGCAATGCCCAATTCGTATTTACCTCAGTTATACACGAAGAATCACTTAAGAAACTTATAACTGGAGCTAACTAGGTCTTACAACACCGAGTACAGCCGTGCGTTGCTACCTTTCCAACCTTGTTGAGTAACGTATCAGTTCTTGAATAGCCGTATATCAGAAGAGACGGACTTTAGAATAAACAAGAACGTGATCAGGTTACTAAGGTTACAGGTTAATCCGATTTCAACCAAAGATGGTTTCAATCTCCTACCTGTACTTCCCAACTCTCAAGAGAAGTCTTTATAGTCGTAGGGAGTTCCCAGAGGAGCTGTAACCTATAGAGGATGACTATACCACAACAAGCATTCACCGAAGTGAAAAGAGAATATGCTACCTTCCCTAAGGACCTTCACGTATGCTTGATGCTTGCGGTATTTATCCATAGACACCTCTATTTATAGCACTCAATAAGATAGGTTGCTTTGGAATAAAGCAATCAATTACTTGTTCCACAAGTTAGGGAAACCCTAAACTTGACAACCAAGTAATAGAGATTAATCTCAATTGGAATTCTTTTTATCATTATTGAGTAATAGAGATTAATCTCAATAGAAGAATATCCATAAAGTCATAACTCCTACTAACCTTTTGTCGATGAAGAATAATTAATGTCTTTTTTGTCTTCACAGTCTTCGTCTTCAAGGTCTCTACTACTTTGTCTATATCCCAATTCCGAAATCTAAACTCTAGTAGGCTAAATCAAGAATTGAGTTTTGACACCTAAAACTGACAACTAGCTTGACATACCAACGCTAGTGGGTTTGACCGGACAATGCCCTAACAGTCTCTACTACTTTGTCTATATCCCAATTCTGAAATCTAAACTCTAGTAGGCTAAAATTGTTGGGTAAATCGTCTAGTATTGTGAGGAGTTTGGATGGTGGCGTTTATTTTTATCTTTATTTTGTTTATACGTGTTCCTTATTTGATCATGGGAAATGGTTTGTTAGGTCAATCTTTATGGATGGCAAAAATGAGAAATTTGTTTATAAGCTTGTTTTAAAATTGGGTACCAATTAGACTTGTTGTTTGAAGACTCAACTGTGTTTGTGTTGATGTCTGTTGAAGCTAGGGATAATGGTGATAGTGGTCAGCGGGTTCTTTCTCTGGTGCCAGTGTTAGACAGGCGTCTCATATCGCCTAGGGTTCGTAACACTCTAGCTGAGTATGCACAGAGAGGCCATGGGGCAGTTGTTGTGGCGTATCAGGTATGCACTCAATGTCTCCCTCTCAGCCGCCTGTTTCCTATGCTTCATTGGCATTTAATACTCACTTGATAGTGCCATTTCGGTCTCCAAGCTATTGGAGGTCGATGGTTTTTCATGGGTCTATTGCCTCTCTCCAATCCTCATCGACCTGACATCGGTGACACAATAAAGACAGTCGTCGACCTTAGGATAAAAGTCAAAATGATTACAGGTGGGAGATTTGTACTGAATGTCGAATGTCCAATGGTTTTTGATCATTTCATTAACTGAAGGTCTGAGACCATGTTTATTTGGTAGGGAAAACATATATCCTGACCGGAACTAGTATCTTAACCGTGTTAGTTAATTTATGTATATTGTATGAAAATGTTTTTATGGCTGATGTTCCTGATTTATATTGCAGTGCACATGACCTCGCAATTGATATCATTCAGTTTATTCTTACAGTAATTCAGACTTTTGGAGGCTCAGTGGGTTTCTGGGCTTGATGTAGGAGTGTTTGTTAGCGCATTGCTCGGTTTAATACACTAACGTTGGTATGTCAAGTCAGTTGCCAAGTTTAGTGGCCAAAACACAATCTTCGATTAGTCTACAACATCATTCTCGGGGTAGGATAGACTAGGGGTTGAGACGAAAACCATTTGAGTATCTAAGAGCGGAGCTTATACACTTGATATTTATCGTCCTCTCGTCAAAAGGTTAGTAAGGATGTTCCTTGAGTTTGTATCTACCATTCATCAATTTAATAGTCGATGATGTTGTATTTATTGACTCATATAAGAAGGAATGAAAGATAGTTCTTTGAGTCTTAACACAATGGATTCATTCCATAGGGATTTGAAGATTTGGAACTTAATAGTAGAAAAGGATTAGTTCAATAAACTAAGCAACCAACAGGTTCATGTATCCCACATGCTCCTTGCTGCTTGGAAAAGCTACTGAACTCAACAAAACATTTTAAGGTTCACTTGTCCTACACAAACCTTAACAGTTCAGAAATTCATGAACTCAAAATGCCGTCAGGTTCATGTATCCTACACGAACCTTAACAGTTCAGAAATTCCTGAACTCAAAATGTCGTCATGTTCATGTATCCTACATGAACCTTGCTGGTCGAAAGCGAAACAAAGCTTAATTGTTTTATTTAAGGTTCATTCATCCCCACGAACCTTACCAAGTTTCGAAACTCTTGTCCGTCTTGTAGTAGTTATGTTCACATGCCCTACGTGAACTGACACCACCTTCTTATAAGTCATGGTGATCTTTTCACCACTTTAGACCACTGTGGCTATAGGCGGTTCGAAAAGTTTGGGTTGGACTTTCGAGCGACAATGGATATCTATGTTTGTGAACTTACTTCAGCCCTATTCAATGGTTGCTTAAAATTTAAGCTAGACCTCCCTTGACAATCAATATAAATAGACGACCTTCTGCAAAAATACAATTCGTCAGGTGTGAATCTACAAGGGGGCTTGTGGGGTCACTGACCACCCGTAAGCTTTCTAAAAATGAGAATTGTTATGTATTTTTCTTAAAAATTAACCCTCTGCCCCCACAATGCTTAAGACATTTACTCCTCAAATCAACTTCACGTTGATATCCTTTATAAGTTCGCACTTCCATGAACTACAAAACCAACCTAAATTTATGGATTGTTGGATAATACAATCTCTATTTACCGAAAATAAAGTTATTTTTTAGGTTTGGAAGAAACAATCCATGAACCAACTAGCTTTATTGGTTACTTTTCTGGTAAGACCGTGACAGAATAATCAACAATCAACATAATTGATTAGTTTCTTCGCTAATGAACTAAATGCGTGCCCCCAAAGAACTTTTGTTCTGTAAACGCAACTGCAATTCGTATCCCCTACACATTATAGTGTATCCTTGCATAAAGGTTGGTCGTCATCTCGAAACCTATTATTAGGTTACGACTATTGAAAGACTTCACTTGAGGATCGTGAAGCACATGTCAGATTTCAGCATCCTGATTCTGTATCTTGGGTCAATTCTATTGTATTGGAACAATCAATTATTAAGACCAAGATCTGATAGAAACTTCGTAAGACTGCTGACCAGAGTGGTAAGACCTAGAAGTTCCGTAACAGACTAGATCATGTATTGAGTTTGTCACGCGTTATGAGGTAAAATCAGTTAGGCTAGATCAATAAGCCCTAAGTGATATTGATTTTATTTTTCTGAACTTTGATTGAATAAATCTAAAGGAAATTCAAAACCAGGCATTCTGTTAGAGGCAGAGTAGCGCTATCCTTCACGAAGGAATGTGAAGCAACTCTTAGGCTATAAAGGATGTTAGCTAAGGGAATCAACTGCGTAGGTTTTTAAGGGAGCCAAGAGATGTAGGAGCACAATGGTAATTAAATTTCTTGGAGGGTTTAATTCGGTCTCAACTACATTCTAGTCTGAAGTCTGATAGTAGGCTAGTGTCTGTAGAGGCTTAATACTTTGTGTGTTCAAAGAGGACGAAGTCCTGGGGTTTTTCTGCTGGATTGCGGTTTCCTCGTTAACAAAACTTTTGGCTTCTTGCACTACTTTACCTTACGGATTATGTTATCTTTGATTGATATAATTGAAGTGATTGCAAAGTTAGTATACGTTGATTGAACCTTCGACTGGATTAAACTCCTTTGAGATTACAAGACTTGTTCTTGTTGGAATTCGGTTCTTGAAAAAAGAACTCATCTCAGGTTATTACTTGAATATTGATTTTTGACATCGTTCAAGTAAAACAGTCAAAATAGGTTCACGAATTAAAAGTTAGTGGTGTACTTGGTATCCCCTCTTTTTCAATTGGTACCAGAGCGGATAAACACATATAAGACGTAACTGTATGTGTTTGAATTCATGTCTAAAAGATATGAGATTTTTTTTGCAAAAATTAATCGTGAAAATATGTAACGTATACCAGTACGTCTCTGACTGGTTTCACAATTTATGTTGTCTAGCAAGCTATCCCGAACAACACTATACAAGCAATTTAGATCTCCATCTCAAACTTGAGAAGAATAAACATGATCTTCTGAATCATCATCTTGAGATCATACAAAACCAATTAGAAGTTCTTCTTATGAACTCTATCGGAACTTGTAAGAAGAAATCGTTCCCATCTTCTAAACATTTAACTGTGGTAAGAATGATCATCTTAAAAAAGACTGCAAGTCTCGAGTACCCATGAAAAGCTAGATAGGATATTACAATGATGAACTATGTAAGTTCTTCAGAGTGAAGAATACCGATGAACTTAATCTCTAAGAACTGAGGATGAACATTATGAAGAGATAATACGTGAGCATCAACTTGCTCGTGCCAAATACCTATAATGCGGTAATTGGAATACACCTTTCATGTCCTTCTGGTCTTCATAGATAAAAGAGATGTTATATGAAGACATGTATGTTAGTATCATTGTTTACACTTGAACATATTTTTTCAGATCATTTTGGGGGATCCTAATACTTAAGAATTGTCCATAAAATCTATTATTTGCAATTGATTTTATTTATCAAGACAATAATTCTTTATCTCTTAGAACAAGCACTATGGTGCCATAAGCCATCCCTAGATTGTGAAGATATAGGGATGGCAGAAATGACGAAAATTGGCAACCACGGTGGTCTTAGCCATTTCCAGACGGGAACTCGGTTTACGCAGCTTCCACTGTGCGGGAACTCAGTTTCCGCACACAAAATATTATAAGGATTTATTAAAATTTTACGGAAACTCAGTTTCCGCCCTGCGGATACTCAGTTTCCGCCTCGCATCTGTATCTCTATTGCCTGCTACATATGTGTAGCACCAACTAGAGAAATCCATCTTTATCTCTAGAATATAGATAATTTTTAGACCATAGTAGTTGCTCTTCTCCATTTCTCCAAGACATCTCTATAAACATAAACCATAGTGCTTGCTCTTATAGTTGTTGAGCTCAGTCTCAAAAAGAGATGAATCCACGCTTAAGAGGTTATGTGGCCCCTTGTCCTGATGGTTTATGACATTTGATTGTCATAATTGTCATACAACACCTACCCTTTCTGTCTCCTGGTAAGAAGTTAGCTTGTTCTTTAACAAAAGGTGCTACCACATCACTCTAATAATGAGTCCAAAATGTGATGACTCGATACGAGTATCAACACTTCTAGTTAGGGGTGTGTCCGGATAGTATACTACCCCGAACTGAAATCTTTTATTTTGATCGGTTTTAGGTCCGGTTCCAAAATTAATGGTCTCAGAACCGGACATGTTAAAAGAGACGGGTACTCATCGGGTCCCATACCCGTTGGGTATTAAGAAAACAATTTTTTCTTCCAAATAACTAATATAAATATACTTTATTTTTTCTTTTAATCCGATATATTTTAATAAATTGTAGTTATTCTTTTATTAATGGTCAAAGTAAGTATTAAATTCAAGAAAAAAAAATGAAACACCTAAACAAATCAAAGTCAATACTAGACAAATGCCTCAAAATTTGATAAAAAATACTTGTAAAGTGATGAATAAACGGGTACCCGATACCCACGGGCATCCAAGGGGTACTACTAGTTTAGACCCGATAGGTTTCGGGTCCAATCGGGTAAATACCCGTCGGGTACCTAAATTGCTAATAGGTCAAATATTGAGACCCGAAACCGGACCCATTAACATCGGATCCGGTTCGGTTCCAGGTAATCGGGTAGCATTGACAGCCCTACTTCTAGTGCTACTTTTAGGATTCTCCTTGCCTCTGGCTCCTATGGCAAGAGTCGAGACCAGGACCCTTGGGCCGGAATGACTATTTGTTAAACCTTAGAAATCTATACTCCTAAAAATTTATCTAAATCATAAAGTTGATATAAAAACTTAAATGACAAAAATATTAAGTAAAAATTGCAGATTTCTTTAGAATTGTCACAAAGTATTTTAGAAGAAAATGAATTTTCTTGCTTCATAATGTGTCTCAAGGACTTTACAAAAGTAAGAAAATTTAATACCAGAAAGGGGGTTCATATTAATTTATGTTATTTGGGCTTACCCAAATAAATCCCAAACTAGTTTCGGCCCATAAAGACATGTATTTATTGTATACACACATTCTCGCGGACCAAAGAAGCATCATCTTCTTCCTCATGCCGTTTGCGAACAAAACTCTAGGTTTCGGAACTCATCTCGAAGTGTTGTTTCATCTCAAATTACAAGCGATTGACGTTCTAAAAGTTCTTCCTTGAATCTTCAAGAAATATATTCTCTCTTTTCACTCCCTTTGCAACATGTCAAGATCTACAAGGAATAATACTTTAAAGAGTGTTGGAAATACCTACACATCTAGGATAACATGGAAATCATCTTATCTTTGTGTTTACAGTCTTGGGATTTACTTTTATGATGAACATTGTTGCAAAATATATAATGATATATGTACAAGAAAGCTAATTGTGAAGAGAAAATATGTGAAGGCCCCATGTTAGCAATCCATCGATCTTACTAGTTCATATGAATGGGCAAATATTTTTTATGGTTTAGGAGAAGGTTGTGAAAAATTAGTTATAGTCTTCTATGCCATATCCATGACATTGATTTACACACTTGGGAATTCAAGATCCTAATCGGTGAAACCACTATTTGTGTAAATCGTGATGTTATTGCTTCCATAACTAACTTACCGGATGGTGACTATCGTGTTCCCGTTTTGGAGAAATTATACCAAAAAATGAGATTTCTTCAAGGAATCTAAAGAAGACGGTTGTATGGAATGAGTACAAGATTCCTACTAAGGGTATGTCTATTGCCTTGAAGTTTTTTTTTGTAAGATTGGCATTGCTAATCTCTGTCCCTCCATTGTGTCAATTCTTTTTGTAATCAAGAGTTTGCTGAATTTATGTATTTTCTCTTGGATAAGAATATTAAGATTGATCTTTATGGAATGAAATTATCTTAAAATCTAGACATTACATCATCAAACAAGACTTGGGTTTTCCTTTTTTGAGTTCTAGAATTTGTAGATACTATCATGTTGGTATACTCTTGATGCTAGTATGAGCAAACCTAGAGCTCTTACTTTATCTTTCATTCGAAAGATGGAAACAAACACCAAGAAACAATCGTTGCTCTTCTTCAAGTGCATTTGTGGATGAAAATACTTCTATATCAGATCTACTTCATCAAATTTTCGAGGGACAACGAAATTTGAAAAGAAACATGTATTGCATTGATACGTATAATCTCTGTACTCTTGATGACTAGAGTTATTAGGGCGGAATTCAAAATAACAATAGACGAAAGATAGATAAAACGTAAACACAAGGACATAATTCGATGAAAATATCTTCTCTAGATTATGAACAAGACAATATTACAATTCTATTTTTCACGTTCACAATCTGCTAAGCTTTCTTTTGCAACACCTCTGGTGATTACCTCACAAACTTCTTCTCTAGATTTACTAGATGTCTAGATGTCTTAGCTGTGATTTAGGCACTTCTATTTATAGCCTTGGTCGCAAGGTCGGCCAAGGATTTCAATTCTAGCTAGGATTCCTTTGCTAAGAGAATTCATACTCTATTTAACAATCATTTCCTAAAAGAATCCTACTTCAGATAGGAATCCTTCTCTAAATAGAGTTCTTCTCTCAATTAACTTGAGGTCGACTAAGTTCCTAAAGAGACTAGGATGCACCTGTATCATGGGACCCCCCTTTAAGAACTTGAACTCCTGTGAGAGTTAGAAATGGAGGTTAGGGAACTCGAGAGTTCATTTCTCCTTGTTGAACCACTTAGCCTTGCTGGGAACTTGACCTTGACATCCAATTAGGAAAGCTTTATTCTCTCCTTGTCGTGTCTTGGTCACTCTTAGTTCCAAAATGCAATCTTCTTTCAGCGTCTCTTCTCGATCAAACCACAAGTCTTCTACGCGTGGCAAAATCATCTTGTCATCCCCATCATCATCCAGCAATGGTGTCTCAAACAACTTTAAGTATTCAACATTAATGACTGAATACATTCCTAGATAAGGCGGCAAATCGATACGAAAGGCATTGTCACCAATCTGGTTGAGAATACGAAACGGTCCATACCTCAATGGATTCAATTTCTTACCTTCCCCTTCAACCTTTCCTTACATAACTTTAACCATACCATGTCACCAAGACCGAAGTTACAAGGAACAAGATGTTTGTCATGTTTTGCCTTGTATTTGGCTTGTGACTTCTTCAATTGTGCTTCAACGGTCGCATGAATTTGAGAAATCTTCTCCAAGAACTTATGTGCCTTTTGTATCTCACTTCCTTCTTCCCCCTATTGTTGTATCACGTTAAAACACCAAATCGAAAGGACTAGGTGGTAACTAGCCATAACACGTCTCGAAAGGAGACTTTCCCAAAGAACTGTGAATCGAGGATATGATAGACTAGCCATATTGAAAGCAAACTGTAGATATGATAGACTCTCATCCCAAGTCTTGGGATGCTTAGAATTATATCCCCGTAACATGTGAACCATAGTCTTATTGACCACCTCTGTTTGTCCGTCTGTTTGTGGATGAAAAGCTATAATCTTCTTCAACCCTAGTGTCCCTCATCCTCTACAAAGAATCCCAAAAGTGACTAAGAAACCGACCATCTCTATCAGAAATAATCGAGGTAGGTAAACCAAAATGCTTCCACACATGCTCGAAAAAGAGCTTTGCTGCACCAGCTCCTGTCACCGTCTTTGTACATGGAATCAACGCAATCATCTTGCTGAACCGGTCAACCACAACAAACAAGTAATCATGACCAAACTTGGTATTTGGCAATCCACCAAGAAAATCCATAGAAGTACTCTCCAAAGGCATCGATGGTACCGGTAATGGTAGATATAACCCGTGTTTCCTGTTTGAGGGCTTAAATGTGCTACACAACTTACCACCTCGAATAAACTTAGCCACATAAACTTGCATCTTTTGCCAAAAGACATAACGACGTAGGTTGAGTAGCGTTTTATTCATCCCAAAGTGTCCAGCAACTCGAGATATATGTGCTTCTCTCAACTATTGCAATCGATCTCCATCTTCTGGAATGTACAACAACTGACATTTGTATAATAACCCATCTCGATGTTCAAACTCACCCTTTAAACCACCTTTTACCTTCTCTAACACCTTATTGAAGTATTTACTGGATGTGTATGACTCTGTATACTCTTGAGGAACAATTGGCTGAATTTGCATAGCCACCAATAAACTAACTGGTGGTCTTGACAACATATCGACCAACTTGTTTGTAACTCCTTTCTTGTACTTGATGATTATATGAAATGCCATCAAGTAAGACATCCACTTCATGTGTCGAGGTTGTTGTAACTTGGTTTGTGCATGTAGATACTCCAACGGTTTGTGATCCGAGTGCACTACTACCTCCTTACCTAAGAGATATACTCTCCAATGTTTAACCCATTGATACAATGCATAAAATTCCTTGTCGTAAGGTGGATAGTTCTTAATAGCACCCGAGAACAATTCTGAATGGTACTCCATTGGTTTACCATCTTGTAACAATACTCCTCCCAATGCATAGTTAGAAGCGTCCGACTCAACATCAAAAGTACGATGTAAATTAGGCAAAGCTAATACCGGTGCTTCTGAAATCTTCTTCTTAAGTAACTGAAAAGCGTCTTCGTGGGTCTGCTGCCAATCAAACTTTTCCTTAGCCCCTGTCATACCATGTAGTGGCCTAACAATAGTAGAAAAATGCCTAATGAACTTGCGCAAGTATGTGCAAGCTCCCAAGAAACTTACTGTGCTAGGTCTTGGCCAATTAGTGATCACCACAACCTTCTTTGGATCAATCTTATGTTTCCCACCACCAATAATGAAACCGAGATATACCAACTATTCTTTTCCAAACTCACTCTTCTTTTCGTTCAACTTCAGTTGGCCTTTATGTAACACTTGAAATACCTTCTCAACGTGAACTAAATGTTTTTCCGAAGTTTTGTTATATACGAGGATATCATCCAAGTAAACAATGACAAAATCTTTTATAAAGGATCATAACAAATCATTCATCAAATGCATAAATGTCGCTGGAGAATTACACAAACCAAATGACATCACCAACCATTCGAACAAGCCTTGTTTGGCCTTGAAAGCAGTCTTGCATGTATCATCTTCTCCCACTCTCACTTGGTGATAACCAGATTTGGGATCCAACTTTGTAAAGACTCAAGCACTCTCCAACTGATCCATCATGTCATTTATCCGTGGTAACGGGTAGCGATTCTTGATTGTGATCTTGTTCAAGGCTCGATAATCTATACACACACTCCATCCTTCATCCTTCTTTGGCACCAACAATACTACTAATCCACATGGTGAAGCACTAGGTACTATAACTCCTAATTCTACAAGTTCTAAGACTTGTCTCTGTATCTCCTCGGATTCTTCCACGGACGTGGGGTAAAGACCCACACTCCTCTTTGGTGGCAATTCCTTGATTTGTGAAAACAAATCTTCATATTTCATCTTCAACCTATTTAGGTCGTCTTCTTGTTGGTTAGACAAGGTAGTCAAACAAACTCCACTCGGCTTCTCTTCTACAGAATGAATCACAAGGAGAATAAACTTTGTACTAGCATTCACCAACCTCTTAGCCTGAGTGGCGGTAATCAGACTTGCTCCTTTAAGGGGAGACTCTATGGCCCGAATTACATAAACCTCACTTTCTTTCTTAAAGGTGTATTTCTGCTCCCTTCTATGTAGAGTAGCATCTCTGTCCCATAAGTAAGGACTTCCCAGTACCACATGGAAAACATCCAAAGGAACTACGTCGCATGTAACCTCGTCAATGTAGGACTCATCAAGAGCAAACTTGAACGTGCACTGCTGCGTAACTTGTAACCCTCCTTGTTTTTGGAGCCATCATAATGGGTATGGTTTTGAATGTTTGAATGTCTTCAAACCTAAATTTTGTACTAAAGAATTTGAAAGTAAATTCTTCTGACTTCCTGCGTCAATAACAACATCAACTAATGATGTTTTAACCTGCATCTTCACAATGAAGAGTCGTTCCCTAGGGTCATCTCTTGCAGATCCTTCCTTTGCTATTGTCATTAGAGAAAGCTTCGAACTAGGTTCCGTCATTCCTTGAACTTCTTTTGGAGTTTGGGCAACTAGTGTGGTCTTGTTGGCTTCCCTCTTCTGTATCCCTCTTGGCTTAAGATGAGGATGCTTCTCCCAACACTTGTCTACTACATGCCATGTTTGATTGCAATGTGTGCAAGACAAACCTCCTTTGTCATTGAACTTCCCTTCGTCTTTGCTTCTTTCACCTCATTTGACGCTGGTACCTCCGGATTTCACCTTTGGGTTTCCTGAAAAAGAAGGGATACCGAGATACACCACCAACTTTTTGTTTTTGTGAACCTAGTTGATTACTGTTGTTTGAACGATCTCACAAATCAATATTCAAACAACAACCTGAGTATAGTTCAGAGAACCGAACCCTAACAAGAACGTGGTTCTTGTAGATCTCAATAGAGATGGATTCACTCAAAGGTTATGAATCAACAAACTTGCAATTACTTCAATTATATAGATCAGAGACAATATAATGCGGAAGGGAAAAGTAATGCAAGACACCAGAATTTTGTTAACGAGGAAACTGCAAACCTAGCAGAAAAACCCCGGGACCTCGTCCAGATGTGAACACCCTCAGTATTAACGGTATACAAACGCTAGCCTACTCTCAGACTTCGGACTGGAATGTATCGAGACTGAATTCACCCTACAAGCAATTCAGCTACCAATGTGCTCCTACGTATCTTGGATCCCACAGAAACCTACATACTTGATTCCCCTAGCTGACGTCCTTTACACGCCTAGGAGTTGCTCCACTTCCCTTCGTGAAGACTAGCGCTACTCTGCCTCTAACAGGACGCCTAAAAGTATCCCAGTAATTAAACGAGAATGCGATTGTGATTTCCTTTAGACTTAAAGTCAAGGTTAATGGAAATCTGTTTTGTTGAATAGGGCTTATTGATCTAGCCTAAAAAACTTTACCTCCTAACGCTAGACGAACTTAGTATTAAACCTAGTTCGTGAAACCGCATTAAGGAACTTCTAGGGTTTACGATTCAAGATCTACCTTATAAATTTTCTATCAAATCTTTGTCGTGATAAGATTGAAAATATTCAATCGACCTAAGATACAGGATCATGAATTTAACTTCCGACCTGTGCTTCACGATTCTCAAGTGAAGTCTTTTAATAGTCGTAGTCCAAAAGGACTTCGAGATGACGACCAACCTTTATGCAAGGATACACAAATGTATAGAGGATTGAGATTGTATCTTGCAGAAGGTCATCTATTTATAGTGATCATCAAAGGAGGCTTTGCTTGAAATTTAAGCAACCTTGAGTAGGGATCAAGCAAGTTCCGGAACTAGGAAAGTCCATAGCTTGAATACCCGTTCTCAATCTTCTTCTAACTTTGAACCAGGCCAATAGTTAAAGAGGACTCAACCTTGATTGAAGGTTTGCGACTTCTGGTCCAAATCATGTTTGAACATCGCTTGCGACTTCTGGTCCAAATAATTGTTTGAACATCGCTTGGATTAAGTAGTTAAATTCCATGGGCCAAGTAATGACGAGTCCGAGAACTAATCATGTCTAGACCGAAAACTTCAAGATATGAAAGTTGGAAGTTTTCTCATGGCTTATATGTACGCGTTCATGAACGCGTTCATAGAGCTGTCAATTGGAGTTCAGGAGAATTCAGGAGAAGTCTGTGAACTCGTATGTACGCGTTCATGAACGCTTTCATACAGACCCGCTCGTTCTCAGGAATGCCTTAAGCAACACATGTACGCGTTCATGTACGCGTTCACCGTTGAGGTCATTTCAAGAGACAATTCAACATACTCTACCTATACATATTATCACCGATGTGACAAATGCAAAGGCGAAGAATCCTAGAATACCTTCGGATCATATAAACAACATCATAGACTATTGATATGATAGAAATGGCAAATACTAAACATGGAAAGGAAAACCTTTCTAACCTTTAGCGAGGACGTTATGATTTATCAAGTAGTAAGCTTCGGTCTTCGTCTTTAGCGGTCTTCGTCTCGATTACCTAAAACTATCCTAGTCCGAGGTTGTAGAGTAAACTTATCAAGGATTGTGTTTTTGTCACCTAAACTTGACAACTGACTTGAGATAGCAATATTAGTGGGTTCAACCGAGAAATGCGCTAACAATCTCCCCGCCAATTTTAGTGACAAAACCAATCTTACATATGGATTCAAAAAGTAAAATCTTTTAGCCCTAACCATAATGTACTTGATCTTCTTGTAATCTTCAGCGTCTTCAGATAAGTGCGTTCCTGCAAGTGAAGATTCAAGGTAGAGATAACAAACTTCAAAGTCACCACACATCTTGGTTCTAGAAGGACATAGTCCAACAAGAGTTTGTTATGCAATTGAGTAGTATATAAAACTTCTAAGCATATTGCATTGTTGCTTAAAGATACTACACAATATGATATGTTCTCCCCCTTACTCAATACACTAACTTTTGGTTTGACATGACAAGCACATCGATTTTACTCCCCCTATGACAATGCCGTAGTAGATAAAAAGATTTTACTCCCCCTTACTACAAGATTTCTCCCCCTTTTTGTCATAAAATAGACAAAAGAACAAGAAATATAGGAATCCTCATAAAACAACAATAATCAATGTAGACAAAGGTAAACATACCTGAAACGAGAGATAAAAAGATGCAATTCTCTCGCAAATTCCACAACCGCACACCCCCAAAAAGATATTACCATGAAGCACAAGTTTAAAAGAATTCTCCCCCATTAATTTGTCATTCCATAAGGAACAACGCGACGACCTTCCCAAGAAAGGATTTGGAATAAATTCTTGGGTGAAGTACAATTTCACAAGTAAAATTGTAACTATGTTTTTCTTTCCTAGCCAATTACGGTCAAATAGGAATTCAAGGTTTAATCTTCCTACTTTCTCAGAGAGTTTCGGTCAACCATCGCCTTTAGAGAAAACATTAGGTTGCCCCTTCCTAGTGGTTGTAAGACTAAGAATTAAAGGTACAACATTTAATCCAGCGTAGTTCAACATTGTATCCTACGAGATTCCTCTTTATCAAAATCGTCTCCCCTTAGCCATAAGAGTCAGAAGCATGGATTTTGATATTTCTTCATGAACTGCTTTACGCGAATGGGTGGTATGGCTAAAAAAGCAAGTTCACGATTTATGAAATAATTCATATAGATAATCAATTAAGATCAAGCATTGCAATCATAAATAAAGATTTTAATTTAATAACCTCGATTAATTGATAAAAAGAAAACATGGAAGTAGCACAAGAAAATCATGCTTTAAATCAAAAGATGACTACTTCTAGCATAATGATTACCCAAACCCTAAGGAAAAGATAAAAGCTTTTTAATAAGGAGTTAACTATGCTAATCAAAAAACTGACCTAGTTATCAGAGTCAGTATCTTCTTCAGGAGCTATCGAACCTTCATTATCATCTGTCTTTAGGTTTTCGAAATTCTCTTCTAAATCATCAACATTAATTGGTGAAATATAATCAAGCGGATTTTTCACATCACCTTTTAAATTGGTGAGTTCATTCTTCATAACAGGTATGTCACGTTTCAGTGTTAGAAGTTTTTCTGCTGCGGTAACAAGCTGAACCTTGATGACTTCAATATCTCGTAAAAGATTGAATACAATTCTTGTGTCTTTATCTTTCTTTTGATTGTCAATAGCATTGAAGCAAACAATACTAGGTGAATATTCTTGAAATTCAAGAGGATCAACTACGTCTTCTTTGACAAACCTTACATTCTTCCTTTTCCCATCAACACCTTCATAGTTTGCTTTATCCATATTTCTCGTGTGACACTTCGAGAAGATATGTAATTGTGCTTGAAAGTGATTTCAAGACTTTTAGGGTGTGATATATATAAGGTCTCATTGAGATAAAAAAAGGAAGTTAATACAGTCTTAAACTGTATAAGGAAGTCGGTTTCCGAAACGAGTTCTCTCGTTCGTGTAATTTCAGGAATACCGATGTAAGGGATTATGTGATGACATTAGAGTCTAAGACCTTTTTCTGAGCAAGGATTTCCCTTTTTCATTATTTCACAAAACATAAGGACTCAAGATGAGTGTGCATGTCCATGATGATAGAATTAGCGTTTACCCAAACTATTGGCAATAGACACATGTTTAATTCCTTATGTGACCAATGAAAAAATAAGTTTAAATAACAACATCATGAATTGTTTTTCATGGCTTTTCATCTTACACTCTCAGTTAATCTCATGGATCCTGTTCTCAACTCTTGCCTTAGGAGCCAGAGGCAGGAGAGGCGCTGGAGGTAGCAATTTTAAAGTGTTGATATTCACATCGAGTCATTACATTTTGGACTCTCATTGGATGTGAAAGCACGTTTGAAGTTGTGCTATAAGACAACCTTTGATATTATCAACAATACGTGACTCAGAGTAGTTTTTTTTTTTTTTTGAGCATGGCTCAACAAATTTATGTCTTATTATTGGTTTCAAGAAATTTCCTACAAGGTTTTATTGCTTTAAATACTAGGATCCTACTTTTATTTATCAAAAAGACATAATAGTACAGTAGTGAGATAAGAAAATTAAACCTTGTGGTGTACTGTCCTCTTATTCTTCATAAGAACAATTACATCACTCTTATCTATACAATACATAGATAAGGGTGGCAACTCATAACACTTTTAGGTGTTATGGCGAGTGTTTTCCCGCTCGCCTTGAGTCATCAATCTTGTCTCTCTTCCTTTTGAGAATTTGTCATAGAAGTTGCTATCATCAAAGTAAGATTCAATGGTTGAGGAGTTACCTGAGAATTTCTGCTCCTTCTGACTCATGTTAATGAGATCTTTATGATTTGAAGAACCTTGCTTTCTTTTGTCGAGGATGTTCTGAGATTGAGTAACCAGTTTACTCAAAGCAACTTGCAGTACTTCTATTCCCTTATCTTGATTGTTGACAGAATGTATCTTCTTTTTGGGAACCCAATGTTGTGTTTTTTCAACAGGTTTGTTGAAACGGTGATTTCCAGAACTCTGAGAACGTTGAAAAAATTTCTTAGTCTCAGTATGTTCTTTAATTTGTCTAGGACGTGACCAATGATTGGGCCTATTGGTCATTTTGATATCACCGATTTCTTTGAGAATTTGATCTAGTTTATGTTCAAGATCAAATGTTCCTTTGTTCTCAAAGTGTTTTCTTGATCTTGTCCGAATAGTTTTATTCGTTTTGCAAATTTGACATATCATAGATGCATCTTTTGGGTTTTTTACGTTGGTGATTTCAACGTTCTTGGCTTTTTGCATAGGAACAGTTGCAATATTGCCAACGGATGCAGGAATTGTTTGAAACACAAAAGATTTATGTATTTCATCTTTTAGGAGTGCAATCTCTCCTTTCAATTCCGTTATTTTTTCACATACCATGAGAGAGATCGATTCATGTTTTGATTCCTCACTAGGAGCAGTTTTGGAAGAGGAATCAGACGTCATCATGGATATATGATTGATAAGTCGATTAACCTTGTGCTTTATACGTGTAATCTCAGAAGATTGAAAATTCATGTGATTAACGAGTCCAGAGCTTTCCTTTTCAGTTTTTCTTTCCGCTTCTGAGTCAGAATCATCAGAGAGGCTAAACGGTAAGGTATCTTGCAATTTGGGTTTCAATACTTCGTCAGAAAGTGAGGAAGACCCAATTTCAAAGATAGATTTATTAGTGTTTTTATCCGGTGTACTGGGACAAGACATGATTCACGAAAAGCGTCAACACAGACATTTATGTCTTTTACAAGGTGTTTGCCTGCTCTGATACCAACTGAAAAAGAGGGGATACCGAGATACACCACCAACTTTTTGTTTTCGTGAACCTAGTTGATTACGGTTGTTTGAACGATCACACAAATCAATATTCAAACAACAACCTGAGTGTAGTTCAGAGAACCGAACCCTAACAAGAACGTGGTTCTTGTAGATCTCAACAGAGATGGATTCACTCAAAGGTTATGAATCAACAAACTTGCAAGACACCAGAATTTTGTTAACGAGGAAACTGCAAACCTAGCAGAAAAACCCCGGGACCTCGTCCTATGTGAACACCCTCAGTATTAACGGTATACAGACGCTAGCCTACTCTCAGACTTTGGACTGGAATGTTGCTCGGTTGAACCCACTGATGTTGCTATCTCAAGTCAGTTGTCAAGTTTATGAGACCAAAACACAATCCTTGATAAGTTTACTCTACAACCCCGGACTAGGATAGTTTTAGGTAATCGAGACGAAGACCGGAGCTTACTACTTGATAAATCATAGCGTCCTCGCTGAAGGTTAGAAAGGTTTTTCCTTTCCGTATCGTTTTTACCATTTCTATCATACCAATAGTATATGATGTTGTTTATATGATCCGAAGGTATTATAGGATTTTCGCCTTTGCATTTGTCACATTTGTGATAATATGTATAGGTAGAGTATGTTGAGTTGTCTCTTGAAATGACCCCAACGGTGAACGCGTTCATGAACGCGTACATGTGTTGCTTTTGGCATTTCAGAGAACGAGCTAAGTCTGTATGAACGCGTTCATGAACGCTTACATACAAGTTCAAGAATTCTCCTGGATTCTCCTGAACTCTATTGACTGCTCTGTGAACGCATTCATATAAGCCATGCGAAAACTTCCAACTTCATATCTTGAAGTTTTCGGTCTAGGCATGATTAGTTCTCGGACTTGTCGTGACTTGGCCCATGGAATTCAACAACTTAATCCAAGCGATGTTGAAAAAGGAGGGGTACCGAAATACTACCAATGTGGGGGCATAATTCGGACGATCCACGTGTCATCATCCTAGAAGAAGAGCAAGACATCACCTTATGAACGCGAAGAGAGCCGAAGACTAACATTGCGAGCCATGGACAGCCCCCCCGAAGATGTCGCCTGGATCCATCAATCCGTCCGAAGTAGCTACCCAAGCTCCCCTCGAGGAATACACCAAGCCCGAAGAAGAAGTCTGCCGGAGAGTTAAACCGACATACGAGAGCCGAAGTCACTTGAAGACGAGGCGCATCGAAGACCACCTTTACTTGGTAGCTAAGATAATGGCACTTATGTAATTATCATGTAAATTTCCTCTATATAAAGGAAATATCTCCTAGGAGAGAGGGGATCCCTTTGGGACTTTCTCTCTCTACCTCCTTCTTCTCTACTCATCTTCTTCCCCAAAAACCAGATCTAGATCTAGAGCTAGAACTCCACTCAAATGGAGATCCATGTAATCACAACGTTGAAATACATACAAATCTTTATACACTTAACCTTTAATTACTATTCTGCTGTCTTCGGTATTGTTCTTGTGGTCCTCGTACCAATGAATCTCGTATGATATTACTATATGTATGAGTAGATCTGATGGATATGGAGTCTTATGAACCTATGCAGATTTTCTACTCGTACAGTTTGGCGCTAGAAACAGGGATGATTAAAACAACTTAGGGTTTGCCTGTGATTTTGAGGTCCAAAAATCAAGATCTAATAATTCCGGCAGCAGAACCAGGGAGTACAGCGACAGTTCCGGCAGATTCAGTAGTAAATCCGTTGAGTTCGGGAATAAATTCGTGGGTTTTTAAGTGTTTAAAGGGCGTTCTCATCACATATAAGGAGGGTCCAGTCAACAAATCCGGCCAACAGCTGGTTCGAGAAAGAACTGCAGCAGCAGGAAATCTCAGACAAAATCTCATCGACAACCGACTCCAGAAAATAAATCTTTCTTCTCTCAAACTCTGTCGTTAACCTACAGATCTATAATACTTGATACAAGATTTGTGTGGAAAAGAACTTCATAAAACCACAGTTTTTTTTTTTTTTTTAGCAACAGCCTTATCTCTACTACAAAGCTTGA
>JAJJMA010295765.1:5903-16827 GCA_023529015.1 Papaver nudicaule
CGTCTTCGTTTAGCAGGGTACCAATTTTTACCATCTTTGGATCCTTATCATCGCCGATATTAATATCCTTTGTAGGCTCCACCGCCGTGAAATGTAGTTCTGGCTCTCCCATCGGCGATGGTTCCTTTAATTGCTATAAGGTCTTATCTCCAGCCTTCGCCGAGCTTTCTACTGAATTTGCTGAATGCACATATGTGGTTGGGTTGGCAATGAAGTCTAGAATTTCTTGCTCCTTAACCGCTTCCTTGTCGAGCTTCTTTTTCTCTGCCATCTTCACCTTTCGATTTTCTCGCATTTGCACATCTGCTGAATTGCACGCCTTGGCCACTGATAAATCTCCAACATACTCGGCGACTCCAAATGGTGTGGGGAACCTTAGTCGTTGATGATAAGTAGAAGGGACTCCTTTTAAACTGTGGAGCCATGGTCTCCCCAGAATTGCAGCATACGGCGAGTCAACATCCACAATACAGAGAGTAGTATTCAAGAAGTATTCATCACAGATTTTCACCTTTAATTCAATCTCGCCCTTAGGCTTAGATGCAATGCCATTAAACCCATAAATGTTGTAGGAGGATACCGTCGGCGAGGGTATTTTCTTATCCTTTGCTCTCATTGCCTCAAATGCAGTGTTAAAGAGGATATCCACAGAACTTCCTGGATCAATAAGCACCTTTGGCAGCCTGAATCCTTCCATCTGAATTGTGAGAACCAGAGGATTATTATGATTTCTTCCTTCTGGTGGAATTTCTTGGGCGGAAAACCCAACACATGCTTTCATCCATTCCTGCAACGGCTCCTGCTTAGCGGCGACACTGCAAATCTCATTTCCCATTCTATCTCTCTTATGAACTCGAGACATAACATTATCATGAAATTCATCCCTAGTAATTTTTGAATGCACAATGGAAAAGCAATCTAACTCCAGCAAATCTCGCTCAACCTTAACCTCATACACATTTGGAGTGTGGACTGGAATAGCTTGAATTGGCTGGACCATGAGAGGAGGTGGCGGCGGTAATTCTAGGAAGTCCTGAAATTTCCCCATACGGACGAATCGATGAACTTCTTGCTGTACGCCGGTACAATTCTCAGTTGTATGGCCATGAAACTGGTGGAATTGACAGAATGAATTGGTATTGGCTGGCGGGACCCTTGGGTTTCCTCTGTTGTAAGGATAGCGGATATCATCCCTACAATTTGAACTTTCAATCTGACCAAATGCATCTGTATAAGAAACACGCAACTTGGGCAAAGTAGCATCTTGGAAAGGTTGCTGGTTGCCTCTGCCAAACTTTCTGTTATCCCCATTATATCTTCTATCTCCATTCCCATTTCGCCGATTATCTCTTCCTCCTCGTCCGTAGTTTCCTCCCCTGTTATCTTGCTTATCTCGCCCATCCTGGTTTTCTCGCTTCTGAGAATTCCAATGCTGCTCGGCGGTAACCTGCTTTCCTGCCTCGGAGACTACTATCGCCGAAGAGGGGTTCTGTGCCAACTTCCTCTGTTCTGCCTTCAACCATTCTTTCTTGATTTCTTCTTGTTCTTCAGGCGACAAGCTGTTAATCGAGTGAATTTGTTTTGCTCTCTCCTTCTTTAGTCGCAACTCTTCTTCTCTAATTTCTTCAAAACTTAACCATTCATCTTGCATTGCCCTCAAGGTCAGCAAATCATGTGGCATGTTCCAAAACAACTTCTGGTACAACTGATCAGTAGTCTCCATAGCGCTAAGAAATGATCTTATTTTCTCCTTTTCTGAAACTTCTGATCCTACCTCGCTTCTTGCTTTTCTCCATCTTGTAATAAAAACTTTATAAGTCTCCGAGGGTCTTCTCTTAACGTTGAATAATCTTTCCACACCGGGCCGGCCTCTATTATTCTGAATAAAAGCGTGCAGGAATCTGCTTTCTAGCTTCTCAAAGGATTTGATTTTTCCTTCTTCTAGCCCATCAAACCAGGCTAGGGCTTCGTCCTTCAGAGTAGCAGGGAATGCCATGCACATTATCGGGTCTGATCCTACCCAAGCCGCCATATCTCTCCTATAAGCTCTTGAGTGCTGTGTAGGATCTCCCGTTCCATCATAAATGGAAGTGAATTTAGGTGTAGAATACTTGGGAGACACGAACCCATATGTAATACAATCATGAAAGGGTGTTTTCTGTGCTTCTATAAGTGCAACCTTATACCTCGATTCCCTCGAAGATCCACTCAACGCTTCCACCTTACTTTTTAGTCGGCGCAGGTCCTCCTTCATCTCCTTGTTAACTTTATGTCGTCGCTTAGAGCTGCTACGATCTTTATCCTTTCCAGGCAAATCTACCCTTCTACCTCTTTCGTCATACTTCGCCGATGAGTCTGAAATTTCCGTTGAGCTGGTCCCACTCTTTTCATGTCGGCGAGATGAATGAGTATGAGAATGAGACTCATGGCGAGATGAATGAGTATGGGACCCATGGCGAGATGAATGAGTATGGCGAGTTGAATGCGAGTGGGACCCCTGACCTTTGTTCTGTGCCGCCATCAATTCTCTATGACTCTGAAGTACTGTTTCCATTTGCAATTGCATTTGCCTCTCGAACTGATTAGCCTGCCTGTTGTTGGCCTCAAGAATTTGCCTCAGCAATGTTTCTGTGGTATTTGTGGATCCAATATTATCTGCTATCACTACTGGGCGAGTTACAGTTGCTCCTGGCACTAATACTGCACCATTTCTACTGGCCGCCTGCGGGGTTTCTGCTACCACCGCTGGAATCTCTTCTACTGCGTGAAGTGCTTCTCCGACAACATCCTGTACTAATTGCTGCTGAATGTTGGCTGCCTGTGTAGTTGCATTCTGAGCTACTCCCCCTGCATTCGATGTTTCCCCGAGGGTGAATCTTCTTCCACCAATCTGCTCAGCCTGAGCATTTGCTTCTATTGCGCTACTGATTCTTGTTAGCATTGGATTAGGCTCGGGTGACCTTTCTGCATTCTCAAAACGAGTGATATCCTCCATGTAAACTTCTTCTTGGCGAGTCACTTGCTGGATAGGTGATCGGCGAGATGAGCTTGCCACATTAGGATCCACTGGTCCTGCTAGTTCCATTGCTCTGCTTCTAGTGTTGCGACCACTGGGGAGTGTCGCTGGTGTAGGAGGAATAGGGTGTCGAGGAGGCCTACCCGTCGGGGCTTTATCACTTCTTCCTCTAGGACCCATTCGCCGAGATACTGTAAAAGAAGACAAACACACTTCCTGACAGTATTGCTCTGTTAGTACTGTGGGTAAATGCCAAATAAGTTAGTTGGGTTACTTTTCAGGATATTGATGAATGAAATACAAAAGGGACAACTTTGTGTCACGTGATGAGCAGATACTGACCTAAGCGTGACAAAAATTGCAAGACAACCTATGCGATTATGATTTTGAAATCAAAATGGTAGTACGGCCAATACTTTGGAAAACAGTTAAACAAGGTTTTAAGATGAAATTTCCTTTATGAAACCAAAGTTCATACCAAATATCAGAATTAACACTCTTTTTACCGGAAATATATATCTATATTTGGAAACGCCTACCAAAAATAGCAATTTTCTTTCTAGACAACTAACTTTCCTACAACTTATGTGAGAAAAGTGAAATTTGTGATGAAATTGTCCCAACAGGCCGGTCAATCATTGTTTATAAGCATACTCAACACAGCATAGTTTCCTTAAATGGCAAAAAATGTTCACCGAGACTCTAGATCCATCGCCATAGCATACTAAGAATATACTAATGCTTTCTATTCCTAGTGATACTGTACAAGAGAATCTTTATAGCGAATTATCCAACATACCATGTATAGCAAATCAAGAGCAGAATCATGAAGGAATGTCACATGGCGAGCCTGACATCTCAAAATAGTATGAAAATTTTTCTGAACACTACGACGAGTTCTAAAAACTCTTATATCATACCATATATAGAAACAAAGAACATATAGCAACACCGCAAGTCATGGTCAGAATCAAAGAGAAACACAGATGAGCTAAATCCCACAAAGAATCAACAGGAAATTCTATATATAGCGAGTGAAAGTAACGAAAGCATTACCGACGAGCTATTATGCATGTGATTCATACCATATATGGGAAGAAAGGAACATCAACAAATCAAGGAAACACAAATCCAAAACCTCTTCTAGCGCCAAAATGTAACTGTGTAAAATCCCCAATGGTTAGATCTTACACAGTACACCCAAATATAATACACTCACATACACACAATCATTCCCAAAGCATACATCCATACAACAATCATAAGAGATATAACAGAGATAAGAGTTAGACTTACTTGACAAGGTGATTTACTTGGTTCGCCCATAATAAGGACTACATCCAAGGATTCCACTAGTATAAGTATGATTACAACATTCCATTACCTTGCTAATCTTCTATGTTTAGTTCCTTGAATAAGAACCCTAACTTTAGTCTTGGGCTGTAGAGAGCAAGTAAGATACTTTTCCTCTCTCCAGACCAATCCCAAATGTGTCCAACCCCTTTCTCAGTTGGGTTAGTTCACTATTTATAGACCCTTTACATAGTGGTGAACAGCTAATACAAACAAAGTTAGACTGACACTTATTTGTCATGACTCGCCGACACATATACCTCGGCGAGTTCATTTCGTACTTAACAAACATAGACGAGAGAATCTTCTTAGGGGATTATGTTGATGACGCATCCTCCACTGAGTCAACCAGTCAACCTGACAATATATCCGTTCTGACCTCTCTTAAATGCTCACCTAAATTTCACCTAACTATCACCTAACTCTGGCGATAGGTCTTATACTCGTTGAAACCCTGCTCGCTGATACCCTACTCGTTGGTACCTTACTCGCTGATTCTTATATCGCCCGTCTTGTTACTCGCTGATCCAGGACATCTCAGCTGCATTCTTTTTAGACAGCAGCTCATCTAGGATGCTTTTATATGGGATAGGTATTTTCTACCCTTACATTTTGCCTCTTTCATCTCCTAAGACTTTAGTCGCCGGGGATGAAACTTCCATGTATCGCCGAAAATACCGCCCCACGTTCTCCACTAGCCTTTCTTCACGCCACACGTCCGCTAGCATGCATCAGTTACTCCACGTGTCTTCCATGCGTAGCTTCGCTTTACGACTGGTAACCGTTTTCGCCCATTACTTCCATTACTCCACTACAGCTCATAACCGTTATCGCCGGTTACTCTCCCCTACACTCATATAAATACTCGGCTCTACATCTGCTTCTTCCTTTACGAGTTCTTTTTTCTAAAACCCTAAGCCTTCTGCTACTGCCTTTCTCACCTGAACCTTTCATCTTCTTCCTCTCTTTTCACAGTCTTGAGGTTTCCTTTATCCTTTGAGTAACTGCTATTTTCTTTCTCTTTTCTTTGCTTCACAACGATTTCCTCTTTTCCTTACGCTGATTTCTGCTACAGATCCTTTTTTTTCCCTTTTCCGTCACCGATAACCGCCATTCTTCATCTTCTCCGGCTAACTTTCCACCGGAAACCACCATTCTTCATCTTCTCCGGCACTTTTAAGCTGCTTTAATGGCTCCAAAACCCTCCAGATCTAAAAGCAAAGCTAGCAAAACAAAGTCTACTGACCCAAAGGTACCACACTGGAATACCGATTGGCCTGGCTATTGTGCTCATTTCAAAGTAGAATATCTCAACCCCAAAATCCATTCCCTGCCTGAGACAAAGAAGGCATCTGATCTATTATCTGTCGATGATCTTCTTCGATCCGAGACAAGTAACACCTGGGCTGCTGTCGCCTTTGGTCAGCTGAAAGCTGGGCTAAAGTTTCCTCTTTACAACCCGAATAATACTTTTATCGTTGATCTTCTTGCGGCGATTAACAGAAGTCCCTTCCAACTAACGGGTAATGCTATCCGAGTGATGAATGAATGGAGCCTGCGCCGAGAGGGCAAAACAAAATATCCCTCGCTCGCCAACCTGGAAGCTCACAAGCCTGAGGAGTTTACAGTGAAGAAATTTCTTGAGCAATATTCTGTGGCCTCTTGCAACAGAAAAACTGATCCTTGGGCTGTTCGATTTGCCCCCAAGCCTGCTACAGACTTGTTACTCGCCGAGGTCGAGATTACCAGTACTAAGGACAAACCATCCGTTCGTCACAGCTCTGAGGGCGATTTTTCCAATCTTCCCTGTCTCGTCGATGGTCCTTGGTTACTCGGCTGGGAGGATGAGGAAAAAACCAAAATCCGGGAGGCTTTCTTGCCTGACCACTCCCACCTTGCCAAGCATACATTCTGGAATGTAGTCTGGCCCGATGCTGACAAATATGCCAAGGATGAGGATGGCAAATTTCTCAGAACAGAAGATAAAGGCTACGTCAAACTTTCGGCTGATGCTGTTGCTGGGACAAAAAGAGGGCGAGAAGATACTACTGTCGCCGGTGCCTCTCAGGTAAATATATATCTATGTTCTTGCTAGAGTTATTTCCGTGTTAGCAAAGATCCAACTGAAGATCTTGAAACAAGCATTTTACTTAAACTTATTTTAAAAATATGTGCCAATATATTTTTAAAATATATATCTATATTTGCCTCTGCTTGTTCCGAGATCTGATAGATGTATCTTTGATGATATTCAATTTGCAGCGCTCCAAGAAATCTAGGCCATCTCCCGCCGAGGTGGCTGAAGAACTTCGCCAACTAGCTGCTAAGAATCTGCCTCCTCCATCAACTCCTTCTTCACCTGTCAAGGAAACTATTCCTATCCAGGAAATTCCAGAGATCGTCGGCGACCACTCTGTCAAGGATAGTTCTCACATGCTCGTCGATCAACCTCTGGTGGGTGATGCTAGTATTCTCGCCGAGCAGTCCGTAAAGAATGGTTCCACTGAACCTCCTGCTATTGAAAATATAGAGGACATGAATCCGGACTCGGAAACATACCCCACAAACAATGATCATCTTGATATGGATCTGGATCAGCTCAACATTTCTGGTGGTCAAGATACTTCCAAACCTTCTTCTTCTTCCGAGATCCCTGAGATACCATCTGTTCAACATACTTCTTCTGCCTCAGCACTGGAGCCACATCTCGCTGGCTTAGTTGTTCTCGATAGGTTGCCTCGGCATCCTCTTGTTCCTCAGCCAGCTAAGGGACCTGGATGCCTGCAAGTAACTGCTCCTAACATGCTCGCCGAGGCTTTTGATAAGCTTAGTGTGGCGGATGACTGCACAGATCATGAATATTATGAGACCTTGGCTCAATATAGTCGCCCTGGGTTTGTGCATCACCCAAAATTTCATACGGCTGCAGATGTTATTCCTTATCAGGAGCATTTCAACCTTTTCAATATGGTGAGTATTTTGTGGAATTGCATCTTTTCTAGTTCTTGTCATTATATGAGACTTATGCTTATTCTGTGTATCCCCAGCACTTTCACCATTGCTTGAGTGTCGGCTCGGCCCTCGAAGGTCTTGGCCGTGAGAATATTAATCTTAGGACTCAAATCAGCCAACTGCAACATGAGGCCGTGGTACGTGGCCAAGAGGTTGAGAGGTTAAAGAATGAGGCTAGACAGCGAAGCCTAACGGTCACCACTCAGCAGAGTAAGTTTTCTTCACATCTCTTTTTTGTTTAGTTATTTTGCTTTTTTATTTGCTTCTTTCGCCGACCCTTAGATTTCCTGCCCTCCAAGGTTGCCATTCCTCCGATGATGATAGGCTTAGGCGAGCTGAATCCGAAATCGAGAGACTTAGTAATAGCAACCTTAAGCAGTGTAGTCAGTTATTCACTTTCATTAAGGACCTTAAATGGTGTCGCCGAGAGTTGGATCAAGACGTTGATATTATAAGAAATCTCTGTGATACTTATCAAGCTACTCGCTCAGAATTAGGCCAAATGACTAACCAACGTGATGAGGCACTTCGCCGAGAGGAACTTGCCCTCGCTGCCAAGACAGAAGCCGAGACTGGTCATAAACGAGCTTCCTTTCTCTGGAAAGAGGAAAAATCTAGAGCTGATAAGTTGGCTACCCAAGTTATCAGCCTGAGCACAGAGAAAGAGACCGCCGAGTTTCAGATTCAGCGCTGGAAAGATATGGCAGAGAGGCGTGAAAATTTGACGATCGAATTATACAAGCAATGCTCCGACCAACAGCGCCGTATAGAACGAATGTTAGGTCCGTGTGCTAACGAAAACTTTGAGTTCCATATGACTCAGTTTACGGAAGCACGAGAGGGTATGCGAGAACATGTCCGCAACCTAGAAGGTAGCTTTTTATAGGATTTATTTATAACTTATCATGCTTACGTTTATTTTCCATCTTCTTTACCATATCCCTCTCTTTCTTTGCCTCAGCAACCATCCAGAAGCTAAAGAATGAAGCAGATCAACAGCAAGAGATCATCAGAGGTTGCCATGAACTGGAGATGAAGGTTCAGGATCTTTCTGATCAGCTCAAGGAGCACCAGCTTTGCCCCAACAAGATAGACGAGTTGTCTGAAAAGCTCAAAGAGCATGAATCCTGTGCTGGGCAACTCGCCGAGCTGAACAAGCAACTTCTTGACCATGCCTCTTGTGCTGGCAAGATTCAAGATTTGGAGAGTGCCCGAGATGGTATTCAAATTGAGCTCGCCGAAGCCATGGAAGATGTCCAATATTGGGAGAAGCGTCACAAGGATGATGTTATCAGTGCTGCCTTCATCGGCGCTCAGGATTTTGCTTACAAATTCCTGCCTCAGTATAATGTGGAGATTCCCTCGGCCTACAAACGTCTCACTCCAGAACAGCTCGCTATGCCAGAGATGACAAGCGCCAAAGGAAAAGAGGTGCTGATTGTAGAGGAGAATGAAGAAGAAAATGAAGGAGAAAATGAAGAAGAAAATGAAGAAGAAAACTATGGGTCTGAGGAAGAAAGCTCGGAGGAGGAAGCTAAAGATGAAATTCCTAAGGGACAAAATCTATCCCTTATTGCTTTTGCTGGGACTGTCAGCGAGCAGACTCCAGGAATGACGACTGTTAATGCTAACCAACCACTCGTCGAGCCAAGTACTGTGGTAATTATTGATGTCGACGAGCAGAGCACGGAAAATCTTGGCGAGCCAAATGCTGTTGGAACTGTTAAAAATGACTGCCATCCTGATGATAGCGGCACCGGCGACATAGGCGCAGATCTTCTCGGCGACCTTCATCAGGACAAGCCTCCTACTCCCAAGAGTCCTTTCCCGGATCCTAGGTGTTAAAGTAGCTTTCCTTCTGCTTTTTAGATGTCGTGATAGACCAAGTGTTTCTCCCTTATCTTGCATTTTTCTTGCTATCTTTGTTTTCTTGTATGGAACCATTTCCCTTTGAATGCTATTTTGGTGAATGGTATTTTTCATGTTTAATGATATCTGCTTCATTGTTAATGCGCCATTTTCCTTAGCTGCACTTGACGTGCCTTCTTCTATCTTATCTTCAAAGACTTAATCTTGCCAAAGAGTGAAGCCCTGTCCCTCGCACGGCCAACAATTTCTGGACCATTGAACTAACAATTTATTAGAGCAGCAGGGTAGACCCCAGCCGTAACCATTACTTGTGCCCGTCGGCGATCTAATATAAGTAGAATGGGTTGCCCTCATAGACTTCAATACACTCCGCCAGGAGTGATGCTATGGCTTAGACGGATTAGCACACCAGCGGAACCGCCGATGTGATGCTATAGCAAAAGGGGACCTTATTTCCTTACAAACACTTACAGATCAACAAGTAACACGGCTGGTCTTACAACTAGCCTGGGTTGGACTAACCATTGCGATAAGGGCATTCACTCGACGGCAGTAAGCTTTCGGCATAAGAGGTCTTGGCTCTTAGCTGATTTATTGATTTGGGCATTATGCCTTTATTGATGGCACTTGGCCTTAGTACCTAATCAGGGTTTTGTATGGCATTTATTGCCTTGGGCATTTGTGCCTCTGCATTTGGCTTTTATAGCCTGCGACTGAGTATTTTGCCTCAGCTGTTGTGCTCTTGGAGCTTTAAAATTCTATCTATCACTGCAGTTAGACTACTCAGTGAGTGAAAGTGCAAATGACTCAATGATTTGTTAACGGGGTTCGGCGCATGATAGCAAACCTACGTCCCCGGATCTTATTTGCTGCTATTTTACACAAGCTAATAAGATTTCTTGGGTATTATGCCCGCCCAAGACTTCGGATTTTACATGATATCCCTCAAGGATAGTACTTCTTAAGGAACCTGGCGTTCCAAGGATGTTCGAGTTGCATGCCATGCTCATCAATTAGTACATACGCTCCTGGTCCAGCCATTCTTTTGACAACGTAAGGGCCATCCCATACAGGTTCCAGCTTCCTGCACCCCTCTCGTTGAGATGGAGGAACTTCTCGGAGCACCAATTCGCCGGGAGTATATTCTCTTGGAATCACTCGCTTGTTATATTCTCTTGCTAGTCGCCGATGATAATTCTCCATGTGGGTAAGGGCGATCAATCGCTGCTCTTCTAAATCATCTAACTTTGCTAGGATTAAATCTGTATTCAGATTCTTTTCCCATGCTTCATGCTTTGTAGTTGGTAAAATTACTTCAGATGGAAGTACTGCCTCGGCGCCGAAAGTGAGTAGGAAAGGAGATGCCCCAGTTGCTTCTCGAACCGTAGTTCTATATGACCACAAGACATTATGCAAATGCTCACACCATGCCTTTTTGTGCTTTTCCAATCTTTTCTTCAGTCCCATTCCAATAGTCTTATTGGTGGCTTCTGCTTGGCCATTACTCTGAGGGTATAAGGGAGTTGATTTTCCCAGTTTAACACTGTAATGGGCGAGTAACTTTCTTATGTTGTCGCCGACTAGCTCTTTCCCATTATCGGTACATATCTCCGCCGGTACACCAAATCTGCAAAATATGTTCTCCCAGATGAATGTGAATACTTCCTGTCCTGT
>JAJJMA010295791.1:0-10557 GCA_023529015.1 Papaver nudicaule
TTTCTTGCTGTAATTTATTCCGTTCTAAATTTTTCGTCCTTCTTTTACAGAACGGATGCATGTTAGTTCTATATATAGAACTGTTATTAATAGTACTTTGAAAGGACAGTCAGAGACAGTTCTTTAACTTATTTTTTATAATATAAAATAAGCTTAATTTCAGCAAATCTGAGTGGATCCAACCCAGTGAGATCATTCTGACTGAGCTAACTGAGCCTAAATTGAAATTCACATGAAATGAAAATTCATAGGCACATGAAACTTAGACAAATTTGAAATATAATCAAATTTCATTCCTTTAAACCATTCAACTCACATTTAAATCCATTGTAGTTTCAAAATCACTAATTTCACTGAATTCCTTTACATGCATAAAATTTAAAAGCATACTGCATATATACAGAACTAAGAAGACTCTTCACCATTCCTTTCTTCCTCTGCCATAACTCCAGCCACCAACATAGCGACACCACCTCTAGCTTCTATCTGGTAGCCTCCCCTTCCTCCTCTAGTAGCTCTTCCTCCTATCAGAAGTTAAATAGTTCAACAAGCTTAATGTCCCAGCTATGCCTGCTATTATCCTTCAAATAGATAGGAAAATGACAAAGTTGTTTTTCTTATACATTCTACTGTCACAAGTATCCTTATGATCCTAATAAGAATGTTATCAGTGTGGACAATACGTGGTTACACAAGTATTCTACTATCACATGACTACTGAAATTGTTGCTAAGGGTTGCAGGAATAAAAATATGTGGAAACAGATCAAAGACTAATGAATTTAATAACATCTAAATTTAAGTACCCATAGGTATTAGCAGAGTACAACCAGATTATAAGGAGTATTTAGGGAAACAACCATGCACATACAATTAAATTATTTCGGCAGTGTGGGTATACAATACAAAAGTAAGTATCTTAGCTGTACAACTTACACTCTGATCCAGATATGTTACAAGCGCAGCGCAGAGCAACGGCAAGTCCTGCATTTAGGATTTGGTGCTCACCATGAAGCCCAAGTTGCAAATCATTAAGTAAGTTGTTGTCCAAGGAATGAGCACCTTGGAGCGGTACCTGCAGCCAATACAAAGTTCATGGATAATCTGAACAACTTGGTTCCTGTCTATACGACATGATATAAACTAGACTGTGTCTTTTATGCACCCTTGCTAGTCTGGGAATGCGGCAACACTCTACTTTGATATTTTAAAGGCGACTGGATTCTCCTCATGTGAACTTCAAGAGTACATACCATTTTTCTGGGAGCTGTTGTGTGCGAACTGGACCAATGTTGCTGTCTAATGTCCCAGTACCTGAATCCACGAAACAAAAATTTATGACATGTTATTCAAATCAAAAAGATAGCTACTAGCTTCTCAACATGATTCTAGGAATCATGTCTCACTGGATTCCCAAGTACATGGAACGGAGTGCAAAAAGTAATTGATTACACTTGCCATGCCATCCTAAATTACTTCCTCTCGTGTGTTTCTTAAATCGATTAGAATCTTACCCCAACAAACGACGAGCAATCTGGAATATCAGAAGGAATAAATATTAAGCAAGAAGGAACACTTAGTGATACTTAAATATGTAAACCATATAATAAAAAAATAGGTTAGACTAGTGGACCACAAAAGATAAACAGAAAATGAGATCAGAAAGGATTTACACACATGTAACTGACCTTGGAGCCTATTTTGAGTTTCTGCTTTGGATTTATCCCATTTAGCATAACACCATCTGCAAGTAACTGCAACACATTTAGCATAAGCCACGTAAACAAAATACATAATAGCATATTAGAAACTTCATAATCACAGGAACTTTACTCGGGAAAAAATAGTGTAAGCAGTGTGGACTGGAAATACTCACTCCTTACGTTCATTATACAACTCTCTCTCAAGTTTTTACCAGCACGCAAACATCAAAAGAAAACCCTTACTACCACAAGGCAAGCCTGCAGCAATCGACCAACATCAATGTTAACCTTCCCCGGGGCCTTTGCTTGGTCATATGGAAACACTGCATCCGCAAACGAGATTGTTTCTGCAAGCTCCTCGTCCTCATCTATTAAGGGTAGTTTTACTTGTGCAGTAACTTTTTTAGTCAACTGGACCTGTCCTCGAACAAAATTAAAGCATCTTGCATTACTACAAAAGTGTGGAGGTTTACTTGTGAGTACAACCAAAAAAGTACTGCAAGGAAATGTACCAAAGATAATAGTAGTTGACAAGCATCGAAAGGCAGTCCAGCACCGTCATCCATCCAAGGAAATTCACCAGTTCCACTGCCATGGGATGACTTTGCTGCGGCAGTTATAATCTCATTAAATCTAGCCTGCAATGTACATCAATGTTAGCATACCCAGAGAGAAACCAAGTCCTCACCCTGTCACCCACCAATAACAAAACACTACTACTACTACCATAGTTTATCAAATTCTCTTTTGCAAGTGCTAACACAGAATACATGCTACATGAAGATTCTTTGAAAACCAGGTATTCCTCTTGAAAAGCCTGAATCTTCCATTAGTTATTGGCTGGAACTTGTCCCAAAGGGTTTACTGTTGTACCATAACAAATGTGAATCGCAAGAAATAATAGCAACGCCATATAGAGCAGCAGGCAAACGGCCAGAAACTAAACCTAGATTGCAACCAACAACACCACAGAGAGCAGCATGCATATGGACATAACCTAAACAAGGGTAAAAAGATAAGAGAGTTGTTTAACTAGGGCATGAATTCTCTTGTTTAACTGAAGTAGTTGAATTGGATATTGCTATATTGGAAATGTTCTCTTCTTGCTCAGCTCAAGAACCCTGAGACTATAAATTAGAATAGAAATCTCTTTTAATAATCAAAATCCCTAAAAATCAAGAAAACCCTAGAATTGATATCAGAACAAAATTACCTTTAATTTTCTAAGGCTCAAAGAATTCCAGCAAACCCGATCCAAGCATAGTGATTCTTAGCTTTTCTAGATCACCCCAATACTTTCTAACACCTTAACAATATCACAAATCCGCCGTCTTTCCACACCTGAAAACCACAAATCAAATTTCATTAAAAAGATAACAAATTTCGTTACCTAATCGATTCGCTGCATCATCTAATCCAATAAATCGAACAAACATCTGGTCGATTATAAAACCCCAAAAAAGCTGAAAAATCATCAAATTCATCAAAAATATTTACGCCACCAAGCAAATCTTCTGGTCGATTTATGCTTTCTACTGTTTGAATGATGTTCAGATTCATGATACAGAGATGATAAAGAGAAGAGGAGGAGGAGAGGGAGTTTTGTGGAGATGTTGAAGAAGATGGAAAGAGGGTTCCCGAGTAGCTAAGGTGAGAGGGGTGTAAGATTTTCTCTCAAGTTTTTTCGAAATGAAAAATAGAGAGAGAGAGGTAAGTAGATAAGGTGATAAAAACGAGGTCAAAGAACAGTTTTGGTACTTGAGGTTATTTTGGTAATCTACGGTAGTCATGATAGAACAGTTTTGAGATGGGCCTGAGTTTTTTCAATTTATTAGCGCACTTTTTATTAGCTCTTTAGTTGGTGCTCCCCAAAAGTGTTCTTCTACAAAAACTAGTGTATGTTCTTTTTGGCGCCTTTTCCACTAGTGTATGAGCAGTCTTCTTCTTCACCTCTTCAGTTAACTTACCGAGTTCCTCAGTCATGGCAGCATGATTCCTCTCTTCTTGCTTCACCAAATCATGGGTGAATTTTCCAACAGCAGCACGCCTTGTTCGGATGTATTGGATTCTCGCCTGAAGCCACAACAAGTTGGGTTTGAAGTTTTCAAATGAAGCAATCAGCTCTTCTGCTTCATCTAACGCCTCATTGGTCACGTCTTTTAGTGGGGTGGCATCCATCTTCGAGATCAAATCCATAAGGTCAGCTGCAACACCTGTAAGCGTATGAAAGTGGGCACACCTTCCAGCAATAATAAGGTGACCATAGAGATTCCATATCCTTCTATACAGTGGGACGTGTCCCTCGGGGACATTAAATCCTCCCACTAGTATATGACCAGGGAGAATCGTTTCATGGGGAGGATTATATGCCAAACCAGCATGAGGAAACTCAAGAAGAGCCCACTTAGTTGGATCATTTACACCAACAATGTCGGTATCCTCAGAGGCTAGTGTTTCTTTGTCGACGAGCTGAAAGAATGGTTCAAAGCAAGCAGAAGTTCAATAATATGTTTTAAGCTATATAATGAAAGCTTAGCATAAGAAGATGATCAAATTTACCTCGGCAATGGGAGGATTTTCGTCAGCGACATTGTCAAAATCCTTACTGAGGTTTTGGCCATCACTGATCTTTTTACCAACAAAGTAGTTGTTATTCGTTTCTTCATTATCCTCAGAAGGCTGCAAGAGCAAACAAGGTGAGAATAAAATACTAAATATTTTATTTTCGGATTGAAGGAGTTGTCAAAAGTAACCTGTGTAGCATCAAGTGTTACGGAGGATTTGGGTCATGTTGTTCTTCACTTTTATTTCGCTCCATAGTCGTACCATTCGGAGTTTCTCCACTAAAGAGTGAGCTTTGGCCAAAGGGAGTGAACGAAGCATTCTCAAAGTCTGGAGCAGATCCATCCTACATCAAATAAAGAAGAAAAGGCATTGAAATAAGATATATCAAAGGATTCACGACGTTATCTTGAAGAAGTAATTTTCTGACGTCTGAATTCTTACGAAGTACAGCAAAAGACTCAAAATCTGTACAAATCAGTAAGAGATATGAAGAAACTTCCTTCACGAGAGTTGTTCGTATGGATGTTTCCTATCACGTGCTAAAAGGGCTTAATTTTTGGAGCAATCTACTGGCCGGAATGATTTTTCTACTGAACAGCGTACAGACTGCAACATTCCTGGACGTGGCGTCACTTTGTGACACATGAAATAACGAGCAAAACAGCATGGAATTCATATTTTCTTCTTTGAGGTGAAAGCTACTGAAGTCCTTTTTCTAAATTGGGGTCAACCATCGAAATCCGCCATCGGATGAAGATTTTATGGCCATTCTCGTGACGCGACTCGAAACAGGAAAATCTGACGGGATTTTTACTTTTCTACTAAAAGTGAAAATGTAGCAAAGAGAATAAAGTCTTACCGTTACCCAATCCTTTGCCAACGGATTGAGGACTTGATTATCACTTAAAGGAGTCGCCATGGAGTTTTTTCTAGCTGGGGAAAATGATACTCCACCCGGAAGACGGTTGACACCGAAAGATACAGTTTTAGTATTGGTCTCTTGTGTTGCGACGCTAACGAACTTCTGATTAGGCGGAGCTGGCCGCACAAAAGAGTCATGAATAAGATGACAAGATTATCACAAGTCAAGCTTATGCGAGTACTCCAAAGTACAAGGTCCAGATCGGGCTTCATGTTCGTGGATAAGGCTTCTATGCGGATGCGGCTGATCCATCAACTTTGTGCTCACCCCGGAACACTCACGGTTCCATGCTGCGCAGGGGACTTAATGTTGATGGTGGTTTTTGGCGAGGAGGTCACATGAGTAATTTTGCATCAATTTCTGGCATCCTGGAATAGCTCGAGATAAGGTATGAATTTATTTTATAGTAGGGATAAGATATTTAATTACCATTAGCTGTATTTTGATATCTCACGACCCCAGCCTAGTAGCATGGTCCATATCCCTAGCCTATACGATAAAATACCTACGCATGCGCATTAGCCTAGCTCGTGCTCGAGCCAAACCCTAGGCCATTCACGCCACTAGCAATGGGATGTACACGGCCAATCCTTGGCCTGATTAGGGTATACACGGCCATCTCCTTGGCCAAGATGCCCACGCCATTTCTTTGGCCAAACTTTGGGCATCCACGGCCATGCCTTGGCCTAGTTTTGGATGCCCACGCCATTGGCTTGGCTTAGCTTTGGATGCCCATGCTACTTGCTTGGCCTAAACTTGGGTATCCACATCTTTTGCCTCGCCTAACCCTTGGAGGCCCATGGTCACTCGTTGCCCCAGTTGTTGGATGTCCACGGCACTAGCTTGCCTAATCCTTATCCTTGGATACTCGCGGCTTTCCCTTTGCCTTATCCTTGGCTCCTCACGCCATGCCTAATCCCTTATCCCATGCTCACGGCGCCCTTGGCCTAATCCTTATCCTCACGGCCACCTTGGCCTAATCCTAATCCTCACGGCCACTCCTTGGCCTAAGCCTAATCTTTATCCACTATTTCCTTATCCTAATGCTTGCGCCCCTCCATGCTTGGAGGCCCACGGCCAATCCCTGCCTTGGCTTTGGATATCCATGCCATTAGCTCGCCTAATTTTGGAGCTCCACGGCTATGCCTTGGCCAAATCTTGGAGGCCCAAAGTCGTGCCTTGGCCAAACATTGGAGGCCTTACGGTTTTCCCTTGCTTGTACTCGTGGGGTTCATGGCCTTCTTCCCCCTCACGTCTATCTTTACTCCCTTGGGGCTAGAGTTTATCTTTTCCTAGCCTCCCCTCTATTTATGGGTCCCACTGATCCAAATCCTAGAGGATTATGGATTTTATTTAGTCCATAATACTCTAGTTTCCTAATCGAACTCGGAAATCTGGCAGCTCACGTATTTCTTTGATGCGTGATTTTTACAGCCCAATCCGTGAACAATTAGGGGGTGCTTCCTTCACGAGATATTTTCCTCTGTGAGTCCTCTAAAACATACTAAAAATTCGGAATTTTATCTAATACTAGTTGTCCAGCCCGTGCGTTTGCACGGGCCTAAGTCCCTAAGCCTTCTAGCCCACCGCGTTTCATACTAAAGTGGATTGTCCGAGTCCATTCCTGGGTTTCGTTAATTACAACTTTTTCCATTTCAAAAAAATTTGAATTGGAGAGAATCAATAAATAGAGAGGAATTTCTTCAATTTTGTGATGAAATAGTTTGATTTGATCGATATTGATTTCGTAAAAAATGGTATCTCCAAATACGAATTGATTGCAGAAGAATTTTTGGCAGGGATTCTGATTAAAGGTAGAGTTTCCTTCTAATTTGATGTCTATTCATGATATATTCTAAAGTTAATGATTTGTTCGTGTTTGATTTGTTTTGTTTCATCAATTGAATCTTAGGGTTCTAACTCTAATTTTGTTGTTAACCTAACTTTTTCTTTTATTGGGTTCTCGACCCTAAAATTGCTATCTAAAAGACTGGGTTTTTGTTAATCTCTGTATTGAAGAAGAAATTGGAAAAATCCTGATGAAATTCGATCAAAAATTCATGCAATGTGATTAAATTGTGATAAGATTAAATTACAAATTGAGTCAAGATTACGATGAAGTAAAGAACAGATTATGCTCAATTAAGCTTGAATTTCAAAAAATAGTCTAAATAATGTATAAGTATGTAAAGAACTAATGCATAATTATGAATTACATATAATTGAATATGTTCTGTTCAACTAAGCTTGAACAGATTTTTTAAAGAACGAATGCATAAGTATAAATTGGTCTAGTCGCCTGAGATAAGGTAGGGCGTCTTGGTACCACAAATTTAGTTCTTTTGGCGAGGGTCCTGCCATTGGCAATAGCGAGGTTCTCTCCTTGGCTCTGTTGTGTATCCCATACATAAGCTTGTCAATTGCTTCTTACTCTTGTTAAGATCGAAGTTGTCTGCTAGGTATTCCTGTTGTTGTATAGGTGCATGTTCCTTGGCTCTGTGACGAAATATCTCAAACATTCCCTATATATATCTCCTTCAAAACCAACCCAAACAACAAATGAGCAGGAAAAAAAAACTATACTAATCAACCTTACTGAATCATATTTCTAAGCATTCTTAATTTGACTAAATCTAGGGATTCAAAAAATTACACTATAACCTGATACACAAATCTAGGTATGACGTATGGCATAGAGAACCTGTTATGTTGTAAAAAAAATCATGTGAATTCACTACCTTTTTGCTGCTCTTGTTACAGTATGACGTATGGCATAGAGAACCTGTTATGTTGTAAACTTACCATGTCCGTGTCGTGTCAGCTTCTCCGTATTTGCGTCAGTGCAACCCAGGATGAGACACACCATGCTATCGGATTCCAATCCAGGATGAGACACACCATGCTATCGGATCTTGTAGTGATTCCCAAACTCAAACACAAAGCACCATAAAACTTCGAGAACAACAAAACATCTTCGGATATATCAAACACTTGATTCTCATTGTAACACCAACATAACCCAATTAAATTGGCTCGTCTAACAGTCTTGTCCGCCTGATCGACCTCCGTTCCAATCATCTGACAGAGAAAGCAATCCATCAAAAACCAAAAACGGGAAGTGGCTATAAAGCTTTAACAACCATGCAAATCAAAATACCAAGTAGTATCTTACCTATGATCTTACTTATATAATGCTCATACTTCTTATGACTCTGCCAAATATGGTTCAAATCAACCAAGCTGAACTTGTGTAGAGGAATCTCAATTCCCTGGCCATTGTGACTATACACCTCAGTGTCATGCTTAAACTCCAACCTCCTATTATGTGGAATATGCTTCCACTTTTCATCAAAATCAGTGAAGAAATAATTCTTAATAACAATAAGTTTCTGTTCCCGCATCTTTTTCACATGTGCACGATTAATCTCTTTACTACTGCATGAGTCAGCTCCCCCTGTTGAAGTTAGGGTCAATCCCTCAAGTTCTTAATAAACCAAACATACTATCAAGGCATAACCAAGAACAGCAACATCATTCTCTCATATTACCTTATCAATATAAGAAATCAAGAGAGCAGTTGAATTAGATCAATTTTATAGTCTGGGACACAATAAGAGGAAGAAGAAATAAAGGTACGATTGGCGTATACAAAAAATACTGTAGGACATTTCTGCAACATTGCATATTCATAAATGAAGCAGTAACAAAATAATTTGCTACCATCATAAACCATTCGTTGAGTGTCACTTACTTATTTGCGTTCCCCTTGTCTTGGTTGCTGCAGTTTTTCACTTCTTTTGTTCTTCATTGTTTCCTGCTCAGCATCTCGCCATGGCTAACATAACTGACAATCTTGCATATAAATACTTCATCATCCTAATTTATTTGATCAGGTACAAAGAGTTAAAAGAAAGGATCACCACTATTTCCAATACAAAGATATTAAATATACATTTGAGCACAAAATTGTGTTAGGACACGTCAAATAAAGATATTAAATAGCTAAATTTTTACTACTTTTTGGGTTTTCAGTATATAACCTTTGCCAATTGTTTGGCTGAAAACTTAATGTCTTTGTAAATTTACCAAAATCGTAGCTATTTCTCAAAGAAGAAAATCAATGCTCATGCCTAATAATCAAACTTTAGTACTGATTTCTCTGCCTTGGTCTGCAGAACACATTGAGACTTCTAATCTTTCCATTTTTATTTTCTTATAAAGATTATCAAGTGTCCATGCTAAACAAAATTTATACAGAGAGACTATGTCTTGCTGCTTGGTTCTTGATAGAAAATTCCTAGGACACTAAAGTCTAAACTCAAGCGCATCAATTATTCGCCAATTTTGGTGCTTTGAGATGTCTGAAACACAATCTGTGCAACCAACTCATGGTTTAACTGCGTAACATACCTCGAACTTACCTATATTATTAAACTATCCAAACAAACTCTACAGTGTAATTTCAGCAAGAACCATGCGTTAATCAACCAAAACCTATAATAGAATCCAATCCTAGTTGGTGAAATAAGCTTTGCAAACTTGGAATGACTTCAAAGGAATGAAATCACAGGTCTGCATAAAGTGCAATATGCTTGTCTCAAATTTAACTGTATCGTAGGAAAGGCGAAGGAATGTCACAAACGACAGTTAATACTCCAAAGAACTAATATACCTTTAGCTTGTTCAATTCCATCCTGGGCAAAAGAGAACACGACGAATAGAACCCTATACCTCTGTACTCGAATAAGAACAGGAAAAAAGAGAGCGGCACATAACATTTTGAAAATGAGGCTTAGTATTTTGAAAAGGATAATAATGAGCTTTCAGAAGTAAGAACCATATAATACCAAGGGAGAGAAGACAAATCACAACTACAAAAATGCTGATAAAGGTACAGATGTTAGATGCACAACTACAAAGATTAGACACACAACTACCAACTGCGATTTAATTATTCCCTTCCCACCAAGCACGCCATTGGGTAATACTTCCAAAGTTAGCTAGTGAATGAGTAATACATTCTACTGCAGACGGTAAGGGGCAGAACTTACCTCTAGTGCCAATGTCGTGGCCCAAATTAGTGCAGATGGAATGACGGCAAGAGTACAGTTAATCATCAGAGAATCAGGAAAGCCTGCAATTACAACTTTAATTAAACAACATTATTACATGCAGATAATCAAAATATCACAATTAACATGTCTTTAGCAATTACATATTCTTAATCAATCAGCAAGAAACTAATCTGTTGACTGCAGTTCAAGGTGCAATAGAAATTAGCATTATTTACTGCAGTTCAAGGCAGACATTATGATAGAAATGTAGTTCAGGGTGCAATAGAAATTAGCATTATTTACTGCAGTTAAAC
>JAJJMA010295793.1:0-16629 GCA_023529015.1 Papaver nudicaule
GAGTGCGTCTGAGGTGGAGTCTGTTCCATCTTGCAGTTGTGGGGGTGTTTCCTGGACTTCGTCTTCCACCTGTCGCTCGTTGTAGTTGCATTCTCCAGGGCGGGGAGAGCCATGACTAGCCTCCCCTGCTAATTGCTATAACGGGCGTCAGAGGTATACTACTTTCCCTTTAACATCCTGGGCCGTCACGAAGTTTCCTGTCCTCTTGTGAGTCACCGTCTTGCCCTCTCCTTCTCCTTGCTTCGGGTTTCCGTTTGGCCGTTGTTGTGGGTCACACCTCTCCAGGGATGTCCAATTCGGGAGTGGGATGCTGTAGACTTTGTCTTGGCGTTGGGATGCCTCGTCTTTTGGATCTACAAACTCGGCGTCGTATATTGATGAGTATGGGGAAGGATATGCAGTTACGCGGATAATACCTTCGTTTAGGACTGCTTTCAAGCATTGGTGGTAAGTAGAAGCGACGACTTTGTTCTCGTGTAGCCAGGGCCTTCCTAGTATCATGTGGTACTCTGGCTCCTTCTCGATTACGTGGAACTTAGTCTTTGTGTGGATAGGTCCAACCTTCAGCTCCAAGTTGACGTGTCCATATGTACTCGTCTTATTCCCTTCGAAGTCCTTTATTATGATGGGGTGATAAACTACTTGTTGTTTAGGAATTTTTGCGATCCTCAGGGTCTTGAGGGAGATCACGTTGGCTGCAGCTCCGGTATCGACTAGTGCTCTCTTGAACTCCCCGCCTTTGATGTGAGCGGTTACGTAGAGGGCGCGGTTGTGTCCTTCTTCAGCCAGCATGTCCTTGTCAGTGAAAGTGATGTCCCGCGTCTGTGCATCGACCACTAAAGACATTTCGGAAATCATGGGTAGGGTTGGAGTGAGGTTGGCTTCGAAAGCGATGCGGTTGAGGGCGTCGAACGTGTCTATACGTTGTCCTTTTGAAAAATGGAGGAGTTCACAAAGTTTTTCAACGAGAAGGGTGGCCTCTTCTTTTGCCGATTTGTCGTAAGTGGTGAAGCTGTTGATCGTCGTGCCGAGATGAGATTCTCGCGCCATCATCCCCGGGGTAGACGCCTCCTCGTAGAGAGCCTTCTGGACGGAGAGAATGACCTCCCACTGTGGTCGCCAACTGTTTTTACCTACAAAAACAATGTACCGTCTCTGGGTACTTTCGTAGAAAAACCTCGGGACCTCGTCCAGATTCAACACCGCACAGTACTAACTGTCTACAAACACTAGCCAACTATAAGACTTCGGTCTGGGATGTAGCTGTTTTTACCTACAAAAACAATGTACCGTCTCTGGGTACTTTCGTAGTGCTCGGAGATCAAAGTCGAACAAGACGAGCCTAAACCAAGAAAATGGCCGTTCACGTCTTGCTTCGGTCACAGAGAGGATAGAGGTTGGTCTAGGGAGGGAAACAACGAAGAAACTTGAGACCAGGTTGAGGATGTGTTTTGGGTGTAAGAGTTCAAGATCTCCGTCGTGAAGTCGACTAGAAATCTCCAAGGCTAGAAACGTGTTTGGATTCTCAGGTGTGTTTTCTCTGAGGCTCTGATATTTTTGTTGTTTCTGTTTCTGTGTTCTAGCCGTTCTGCCTTGGAAGATAGAGGAAGCCTCTATTTATAGTTTTGAACTCACCCTGATCTCTCGACAGAGAGGTGGAAGTCGTGGAGGAGTGGAGGACATGGGTTGGTTTCCGTAACTGCCTGAGTTGTGTAGAACATGTCCACTCGCGCCATCTTCTCGTAACTGTCCACTATCTCTATCAGTTTCTTTTAACTGCCGTAGACCGCCAGACCAATACCCCTAAAGTTATCCCCCCATGTGATGTTTTTTTATGTCTCGAGTGATACGTGGATATTGCGTAGTTGAGTTGAGTAAAGTAGAGTCGTATGACTAATTGGCGTGACCAAATATGATCGTAGTGCCTATGGGGCGCAAGTGCATAGGAGTGCATAGCGCCATAGCCCAAGGGGCTACGGCCTTGGCCCTTGGCCAAGGCTAAGTTTAAAGCACTTTGCGCTAGTTCTATGGCGCCACGACTCTTGGCGCCGCTAGGTTTATGGTAGTGGCGCCATGGCTCATGGCGCCAGGGCCAAGTTTCTAAGGCGCTTTGCGCTTGTTCCATGGCGCCACGGCCTTGGTCTTTGGCTAAGGCCAACTTGTTGTGGCGCCATGGTTCATGGCGCCACGGCCTTGGCTTCTGGCCAAGGCCAGTTTGTTTGTGGCCGCGTCTTGTGGCGTGGCCTTGGCTTTTAGCCAAGGCCAAGTAGGTTTGTGGCGTCTTTGCACCAATTTTTTGTAAATCCATGGTGGTCCATGGTTCAGAATGCCATGCTATGTGGCGTTATGGCTTTGGCATCTGGCCAAGGTCGACTCTGGGGCAACCTGTGCCTTAGTCGTGGTGTGTGTGTGCTTATGCTACAACACACTTGAGGTCATGGCGTGTTTATCCATGTTAGGCTAGACCATCCTGAACTTGGGATTAGATCTGCTTAAGCCTGTTTAGGCTGATGTATGCCTCTCAGAGAGCTCTGGATAGGGGTGTACATAATACCCGGTGGCCTGCGGCCTGTCCTGTACCGCCTGAGTCCGGAGGTGCCCGTGGGTGCTCGGTAGCCTGTCATGGGCTTGCCCGGCCTGCCCGATAATTATAAATGGGCGGACGCAGGCTTTTATTCAAAATTTTGTGCCCGACATGCCCGGTAGGCGGTCTGTTTTTAGTCTTAATTTTTACCCTTAATATTATATTTATACATGCTTTTTTTTATTCATTTTCGTATACATACGTTTTTTTAACTAAATAATAGTATGATGTGAAGATAATAAGTTAAATGTATTACATGTTGATATTAATAACCAGTTAAAACATATACAGCCCGTGGCCTGACTGTCCCGGCCTGGCCTGCCCGAATATTTTCATGGGCTGTGGGCGGGTAATGGGTATCAAATTATCAATATTACCCGACCTGCCCGTGCCCGATAATTTTGATGGATACTAAAATAATTAGGCGGGCAAGCCCGGCCTGAGATATAAACGGACTCGGGTAGCCCGGCCCGGCCCGTTGTACACCCCTAGCTCTGGACCGGCCTGGAGCTTCAATATTCCTGAGGTTTGCATCAAGACTCGTATGTTGAGTCGTATTAAGAGGAAATCCATGAGGATACGTCTCTGTTAACTCTTCACCGTATACCATTAAGCGACCTGGTTCTGATATCGAGATGGGTGTCGACATGAAGCAGATCAATGGGTTTAATATGTTGGTGAGGTTATTAGTACTGCACTATGATATTACCCTCCCCACCGGAGTTATAAGAGAGAGCTCATAGAGAGTTTGTCGAGCTCATGGAATGGGTTGCACTCTGAGCTATGAGCCTGAATAGGCGATTGCCTATAATAAGGCATGGTTTCGAGAGTGTTTTGACAATCTTGTCCTCTCTCATTTTTCACCATCTATAGTAGCAGAGACTAACTCCAACCCTCCAAGTGAATTGGCTACTATCACACTCCTTACATGTAGATCCCCCACAGATCGTCACGCACTTGATTCCCCTAGCTGACGTCCTTTACAGGCCTAGGAGTTGCTTTAACCGCTGTTAAAGTCTTATGTCAATAATACCAGCTTTGCAACCTTAATTATCAACTGTATGTTTCGAACTTTCCGCTTCAGTTTAACATACGTAAGATAACTTCCTTCAGATTGCTCCAGATCATATGAAAATCTACTTACAAGCGGAGGCTGACAAGTAAATGGAGAAAACTATGCCCAACTTGTCTCTACCTCAGTTGCGAAGAAGAATCACTTAAGAAACTTGCACAACTGGAGCTAACTAGGTCTTACAACACCGTGTTCCGCCGTACGTTGCTTCTTCAACCTTGTATGTAACGTATCAGTTCTTGAATAGCCTTATTGCAGAAGAGAAAGACTATAGAATAAACAAGAACGTGATCAGGTTACCAAGGTCACAGGTTAATCTGATAACAACCACGGAGGTACGTTATCGCCTACACGTGCTTCCCAACTCTCAAGAGAAGTCTTTATAGTCGTTAGGTAAATCCCACAGAGGAACTGCCACCTAATAGAGAATGACTACCACAACAAACTTACACCGAAGTGCAATGAGTTTACGATCAATTCCATGGAGAAACTTCATGTATGCTTGATGCTTGTGGTTTTCGTTCTTTAACCCTTTATTTATAGCTCTCAATAAGATAGGTTGCTTTGAGATAAAACAACAGATTTGTTAATCTACAAGTTAGCAAGTGCCCGTGTAAAACGTTCCCGTTACTTAGCTTGCGCACAAAGAAACCCTAGATTAATCTCAATTGGAATTCTTTTAACATTTATCTGCCAAGTGGTTTATTAGCTCTTAACCACTTCAAGATAGAAATCCAATGACCATGAAAAAACCTTTATCTTATTGACCCATTGAGATTCGTTAGATGGACTACAGAAGATATTTCGTGATAAACCAAGTCCAACTAAGAGATAAGGAGTTAGATGTTCAACCCGTGTGAAAATCCCGCAGAATATTCACTCGGACGGTTCGTGAACCGCGAATTCGGACCAAATATATCGAATTTGTGGTTCACGTACATGTACGCGTACATATCGACTTTTTGGAACTCAGGAGAAAATTCTGGAGTCACTGTTCACGAACCGGTTCGTGAACCGTCGTCATTCAGATTTAGGGTTTAACTGGATCCGCTGGAAGTTTTAGGTTGGGCCAGTACTTAGACGTGTGATACACCCTCAGCTAAAATTCATGGACTCTGCTCTAGAGTACTCCTTTAGATTCACCCAGATTCCTACATGTGATTTGCAAGCAAATCATTGCTTTGGAAAATGTATTGAATCTATCTCATGTACCTTGTAAACATAGTACGGTGGGAACACATACCAACATAACTCATGGTTATGTAGACAAGAGTACAAATCTCAATCGCTATTAGTATCTCTACTAAAGCAGCCAACTATTTCGAAAGATATAATAAGTAGAATAGAAGAAATTCCATATAAAGTCATAACTCCTACTAACCTTTTGTCGATGAAGAATATTTGGTGTCTTCTTTGTAATTGCAGTCTTAGTCTTCAAGGTATCTACTACTTTGTCTATATCCCAATTCCAAAATCTAAACTATAGTAGACTAAATCAAGAATTGTGTTTTGACACTTAAAACTGACAACTAGCTTGACATACCAACGCTAGTGGGTTTGAACGGACAATGCCCTAACAACGTGATACTCTAATTGGTTCCTTGAGCAGAAAAATAACATCACATGCTTGCTCCATTTTCATTTGGAGACTCTCAATTTGGAACGATATTTTCTACCTTGACGCATTTAGAATATTAAAATAGGAAAAAGCTTAGGCAAAAGTCCATTTTCATATGGGAAATCAAAAAGTTCGAACACACCAAACATGTGTATAACATCATCGAGTACCAAGGCTATATTCATGTTGATATTCTTATACGGTTGTGTGGACATACTAATCTCAATTTATCTTTTAAAAATAGTACTAGTGAGTGCACTTGCATTTACAGGTACATCCTGAGTTGCTGGCTGGGTTGTCATTTGTCATTGGTCTCTCAATTGGCTCCAAAACCTGTATAAACATCTCATTGAACAAATTTAGGACCATTTTCATTCCCACCACCATAAATTATTGCCCCAGTATCTGCCACCACAAGCCCAATCCCATCCTTACCAACAAAGATAAACCAGGTATCTGGGTTAGACCTTACAATATCATACAAATCACCATGACTCAAATTAACCTCAAAAGGCCTAGTATCTCTCAATCCTCTTGTTGTACCTTCAAAAAAGGACACATCCCCAGTTTTACCTCCCTTACTCTTTGGCCTCTCAACAACACTGTAACGACCCGTCTAATCCACCTGGTTAGAGTCTACACCAAGAGGCGTCGAGAAAACTAGATCATCTAATTAAAATACCTAATTTCATAAGAATCTAAAAAGAAATCCAAGCACTCTGATAATCACAAATGGAAATCTCTCAAGTGATATAAATATAATAATGTGTTGTTGTTACAATTTTACAGAATATTCAGATGTAAAATATTACACAAAGACCTCTAACTCGATTAAACGTTGAACTGCGAAACGTAACTCTTCACGTGCACCATCTCTTCTGATAACTGAAACTGAAGTGGAAATGAGTGAGCACATCATCCCAAAGCGTGCTCAGTGGAAACAAGTACATCACTCAAGTAATCACTAGCATGCTTTACAGTTCTAACAAAGAAAGCAGTAAACACCTTTAGCACACAACACTCAGCAAGTCATCAAAATATAACATGTTAAGAAAGAAAGTGCAGAGATTGCATCCCATACTACAACCTTTTGCGATCAACCAATGATGATATGCATACGACTAATTCCCCCAGATACTTCATATATAATATTTACACTTCCCGTGCTGGATAATAATATTGCACTTCCCGTGCTACTAAAGACATAAATTAGGTTATAACATAAAGAGTAATAATATTTACACTTCCCGTGCTGAATAATAATATTGCACTTCCCGTGCTAATCAACTATGCGAGGATCTGTGGTCTTCCCACATGCACTCCACGCGGGGAAACCGAAGACGCATATCAAACAACATGCTCAACTAAGTACACACAACATGCTACGATCAAAATGTAAATTACTGAATGATTACGAGAAAGGTATAAGAGTTCCCACCTATTTTGGTGAAGAATCACGTCTAGCTACTTCACAATTTACCATCCACCAGTTTCGTTCATAGAAAAGAATCGCTTGATGTTAATATTAGATCAGTATTATCTAGCCACACAAATATGCACACAACAACACAAGAAAAAGAAGCTAATAAGCTAAATACAATGAGTTGCACTGATATTAGATTTACATTTATAAAGTGACTCACCAGAGTCACTCAACTATATAGTATGTCTCAGAATTCTACTAGGTCTAGTATCGGTTTGTCTCACTGATGCATTGACCCATCTACATGGTTACTGAGTCTAACCATTTCCCATAGTAAATTTCATAACCAATAATTGATATATTTAATATCTAATGAAAATGCTTGACTATATTCCTAACATGTGAGGCATAATTAAATATCTATTATGAATCCTCTTCTAACACCCATTCGTAGATCCATTGCAAATGATTAATGCGAATAACTCGGTAAGTTATTAACAGCCATAGTCAAATTTATATACAGGATTCCTAATTAATTCAGTCATCAAACGGCGTAATTACCAATTGACCAGTCTATAGCCATTGACCTGCTTGCGTATCTCTACAAACACTACTCTCACCTACATGCATACCCCTGATGCCAATCTTACCCATGCAACTAACACCCTCCACTTTCACAACATTACAAGTGTTCATTCTCATTTCATACCCACCACAACATTCACAATTTATCTTCTTACCAGCAACATGAATATCATCATCATCCTCGGATTCAGACATGGGTCAAGTTTTTATAGTTTCTCCTTTGACCTTCCTTGAAAATGCAAGGGGTGAATTTCGCAAGAGGTGCAACAATTGCATGGATGATCTCCTCAAGCTCAATAATAACTAAACGCCTTCTTGGAGCACTATTAACCTGAAATCCTCTCTAAAAGATTTCTCACAGAAAAACTCCACTTCGAAATCACCAAAAGTCACTTCGCGGTGATAAGGATTTCTAGGAATGTGCATATACCAATCAGAAGTCCTCCAACCGAAATCATCATTCTCACTCAAAATTTTGGGCATGCAGAAAACTCCATTCATTGACGAAATTCTCAACAACATGATGACTTGCACTATGACTTTCTAGTTTTGTGGTTTGAAAAATCAATTTGAGGAACTGATATCAATGAGTTGCTCTACCAAAAGAGTAAATTTTTTGATTTGGTGAAGATGAGAAGTGACTGCATACAAAACCTTTGGTTTCTTTCTAAAGAGATGTAATGTTTTCGCTCTGTTTATTTAAAGATGCACCGATTAGACTGCTTGTGCCATACAACCCAGATGTGACCCAAAGTCAAGAGACATCACGTTAAGACAAGTGGAGTGGATATTAAGGAGATAATGCCATCAGGAATTACCATAGCTTCAATAGTAAGAGATGATTGTCTTTCCGTCTACCCATACAACGATTCAGTTGGTTAGGAAAATTTATTACTCTTGATGGAAAATCAACGGATGCAAATCGTTTATCCCCTTGAGTCGACTACTAGTCACCGAGTTACATTTTCAGGATATTTCTATGTGAGCCATGTAACAGAATCAAATTAAAAACCCGATGTGGGCCTAGCAGACCCAGTTTTACCATTCTTTGTTTTTATTACCCGATTAACAAAAAAATCCCAAGTTGGTTAACTGCAAATCACAAGGTAATTACCTCTCTCCTTACTAACCACTATATGATAAGAATTGAGTTTTCTAACAAAAACAGGTACAATCATATTTAAAGAGGCAGAGGTTCCATCCAACGACCCAGTCAACAATTGACAATGCAAGAAGCTGATAACAAATAAAATCTCTACTATTTCAAGTACAAGGAATGCAGTAATCCATCGGGTTAATGAAGCAATTTTTTTTTGTCTTATGTCTCCAATTTTTGTCTTAGACCGCAAAGATTCCAATTTTTGTTCTCTAACAAAAACAGGTACAATCATATTTAAAGGGGCAGAGGTTCCATCCAATGATCCGGTATTCTCTCAGTCAACAATTGACAATGCAAGAAGTTGATAACATAGAAAATCTCTACTATTCCAAGTACAAGCAATGCAGTAATCCATTGGGTCGATGGAACAATTTTTTTTGTCTTATGTCTCCCATTTTTGTCTTAGATCGCAAAGATTCCAATTTTTGTTTTTGTAATAGGGAAGGATGATGGTATAATCTGGAATCAACTCCGACCATTTAACCTGATTTTCTTCTTCTTGGATAAGAGATGCTCCTATAAGAAAGCACTATTTCTTTGAAGTTAGGAATGGTCACAATATTCTTGCTTTTAGTGATAATTGGATACCTAATGCAACTCTTCCAACATGTTTGATAGGCCTTCAACCTAATTATGTTGTTGCTAAATTCATTGATCAAGACACTGGAAACTAGAATGTGAATATGCTGTAGGATTTCTTCACTCCTGAAACTGTCCAGAAAATTTCTGGTACTAGGACTCCCTTGTCAGGGGAAGATATGCTCGTTTACAAAGTCAGGCAACTTTACTATGAATTCTGCCTATAAAATCATCTCTTTGTCTCAGTCTTGCTCTAATCGGAACAACCTTAACTCCAAATACTATAAATTCGTTTGGAGTATGTCAACCTTACCTAAGGTTCAACTATTTGTTTGGAAGTGTTTTGAGGATATATTAGGATCTCAGGTTAGGCTTGAAAAGGAGGAGATACCGAGATATACCACCAACTTTTGAATTCGTGAACCTAGTTGATTATGGTTGTTTGAACGATCTCACAAATCAATATTCAAACAACAACCTGAGTATAGTTCAGAGAACCGAACCCTAACAAGAACGTAGTTCTTGTAGATCTCAAGAGAGATGGATTCATTCAAAGGTTATGAATCAACAAACTTGCAATTACTTCAATGATATAGATCAGAGACAATATAATGCGAAAGGGAAAAGTAATGCAAGACACCTAAATTTTGTTAATGAGGAAACTGCAAACCAGCAGAAAAACCCCGGGACCTCGTACAGATGTGAACACCCTCAGTATTAACGGAATACATACGTTAGCCTACTGTTTTTGCCTGAAAAACACTGCACCGTCTCTGGGTACTTTCGTAGTGCTCGAGATCAAAGTCGAACAAGACAAGCCTAAACCAAGTCAATGGTCGTTCAAGTCTTGCTTCGGTCACAAAGAGGATAGAGGTTCATCTAGGGAGAGAAACAGTGAAAGAAACTTGAGATCAGGTTGAGGATGTGTGTTTCTGGGTGTAAGAGTTCAAGATCTCCATCGTAGGGGTGACTGCAAATCTCTAAGGCTAGAAGTGTATTGAATTGCTCAGGTGTTTTTGCTCTGAGATTTTTGGAAAGATGTTTTGAATGTTCTACCTTGGAAGATAGAGGAAGCCTCTATTTATAGTGTTGAACTCACCCTGATCTCTCGACAGAGAAAGGTGGAAGCCATGGAATAGTGGAGGAGTGGAGGACGTGAGTTAAGTTCTGTAACTGCTTGAGTCGTGTAGAACATGTCCATTCAGCACCACTTTCTCGTAACTGTCCATCATCTCTATCAGTTTCTTTCTAACTGCCGTAGACCGCCAGACCAATACCCCTAAAGTTATCCCCCCCGTGTGATGTTTTGATGTCTCGAGTGGTATGCAGATAATGCATGGTTGTGTTGAGTTTGAACATCGTCGTGCGGCTATGACTTTATGGCCAATGTGAGTGTGGCGCTAGAGACACGCATAGTGGATGTATAGCAGCAGCCTTGGCCATTGGCCATGGCCAGAACTCATGGTGCCATGAATATTGCGCGTGGTGGATGTGGCCATCTGACCTTGGCCCATCAGTAGCGCCATAATTCATGGCGCCACAGCAGTAGTGGCCTTGGCCAAGGCCAGTTTCATATGGCGCCATGGCCTGGAGGCCACGGCCTTGGCCACTGGCCAAGGCCAACATCTTGTAGCGTCATGCTCATGGCGCCGTGGTTTTGCAGCCAGGCCTTGGCCAAGGACAATATCTCGTGGCGCCATGCTCATGGCGCCGTGACTTTGCGGTCACGACCTTGGCCACTGTTCAAGGCCAATATCTTGTGGCGCCATCAGTATGGCACCACGCTTTTGAAGCCGCAACCTTGGCCATTGGCCAAGGCTAATCCTTTGTGGCGCATTTGGGCTATGGCGTATCTTAGGTCATGGCATGCTTATCAATGGTATGTTAGGTCATTCTGTGTTTAGAGTGTGGCGTGCCTAAGTGTGTTTAGGCTGTTGTATGCTTCTCAGAGAGCTCTGGACAAGCCTGGAGCCGCGATGTTTCTGAGGTTTTCATTGAGACTCAGATGTTGAGTCGTATTTTAAGAGGAAATCCGTAAGGATGCGTCTCTGTTAACTCTCCACCATGTACCAGTGAGAAATTTAGTTCTGATGTCGAGGAATTCGAGGCGATGTCGACGTGAAGTAAATCGATGGGTTTATGAGTTGATGGGGTTATTTAGTATTGCACTTTGATATCATTCTTTCCACCGGGAGTTATAAGAGAGAACTCATAGAGAGTTGTTTTTCAGCTCGTAGAACAGGTTCCATTCTGAGCTATAGAGATGTGCCTGAGTAGGCAATTTCCTTTAGGCAAGGCATAATCAGAGAGTCGTTTTACATTTTTGTCCCTCTTTCATTTTTCACCATCTAAACCTACTCTTAGACTTCGGACTGAAATGTATCGAGACTGAATTAACCCTACAAGCAATTCAACTACCAATATGCTCCTACTTCTCTTGGCTCCCGCAGAAACCTACGTACTTGATTCCCCTAGCTGACGTCCTTTACAGGCCTAAGAGTTGCTCCACTTCCCTTCGTGAAGACTAGCGCTACCCTGCCTCTAACAGGACGCCTAAAAGTATCCAAGTAATTAAACAAGAATACGATTGTGATTTCCTTTAGACTTAAAGTCAAGGTTAATGGAAATCGGTTTTACTGAATAGGGCTTATTGATCTAGCCTAAACAGTTTTACCTCCTAACGCTTGACGAACTTAGTATGAAACCTAGTTCGTGAATTTGCGTTACGAAACTTCTAGGGTTTATGATACAAGATCTACCTTACGAAGTTTCTATCAAATCTTGGTTGTGATAAGATTAAAAGAATTCAATCGACCCAAGATACAGGATCATGAATTTAACTTCCGACCCGTGCTTCACGATCCTCAAGTGAAGTCTTTTCAATAGTCATAATCCAAAAGTACTTCGAGATGACGACCAACCTTTATGCAAGGATACACAGATGTGTAGAGGATTGAGATTGTATCTTGCAGAAGGTCATCTATTTATAGTGATCCAAGGGAGGCTTTGCTTAAAAGTTAAGCAACCTTGAGTAGGGCTCAAGCAAGTTCCGGAACTAAAAAGGTCCATAGCTTGAATACCCATTCTCAATCTTCTTCTAACTTTGGACTAGGCCAATAGTTAAAGAGGACTCAACCTTGATTGAAGGTTTGCGACTTCTCGTCCAAAACAAGTTTGAACATCGCGTGGATTAAGTAGTTGAATTTCATGGGCTAAGTAATGACAAGTCCGTGAACTAATCATTCCAGAACCGAATACTCCATAGTATGAAAGTTGAGAGTTTTCCATGGCTTATGTGTACGCGTTCATGAACGCGTTCACAAAGCTGTCTTTTGGAGTTCAGGAGAAACCTTGAACTCGTATGTACGCGTTCATGAACGCGTTCATACAGACTCCCTCATTCTCAGGAATGCCTTGTGCAACATATGTACGCGTTCATGTACGTGTGCACCGTTGAGGTCATTTCATGAGACAATTCAACTTACTCTACCTATACATATTATCACGGTTGTGACAAATGCAAAGGCGAAGAATCCTAGAATACCTTCGGATCTTATAAACAACATCATAGACTATTGATATGATAGAATGGTAAGTACGAAATATGGAAAGGAAAAAAATTTCTACCTTTAGCGAGGACGTTATGATTTATCAAGTAGTAAGCTCCGGTCTTCGTCTTCAATGGTCTTCGTCTCGATTACCTAAAACTATACTAGTCCGAGTTGTAGAGTAGACTTATCAAGGATTGTTTTTTTGTCATCTAAACTTGACAACTGACTTGAGATAGCAACATCAGTGGGTTCAACCGAGCAATGCTCTAACAATCTCCCCCTTTGTCAATTTTAGTGACAAAAACCAATCTTACATATGGATTCAAAAAGTAAAATCTTTTATCCTTAACCATAATGTACTTGATCTTCTTGTAATCTTCAACATCTTCGAATAAGAGTGTTCCTGCAAGTGAAGATTCAAGGTAGAGATAACAAACTTCAAAGATACCACACATCTTGGTTCTTAGAAGGACATAGTCCAACATGAGTTTGTTATGCAATTGAGTAGTATATAAAACTTGTAAGCATATTGCATCGATGCTTAAAGATACTACACAATATGATATGTTCTTCCCCTTACTCAATACACTAACTTTTGCTTTGACATGACAAGCACATCGATTTTACTCCCCCTATGACAATGCCGTAGACAATTGTCGTAGTAGATAGAAAGAATTTACGCCCCCTTACTACAAGATTTCTCCCCCTTTTTGTCACAAAAATAGACAAAATAAAAATAAAAATAGGAATCCTTATAAAATAGCAATAATCAATGTAGACAAAAGTAAACATACCTGAAACGAGAGATAAAAAGATGCAATTCTCTCGCAATTTCCACAGCCATACACCCCAAAAAGATATTACCATGAAGCACAAGTTCAAAAGAACTCTCCCCCATAATGTGTCATTCCATAAGGAACAACGCGACGACCTTCCCAAGCAAGGAAATGGAATAAATTCCTGGGTGACGTACAACTTTACAAGTAAAATTGCATTTTCTTCCCTAGCCAGTTACGGTCAAATAGGAATTCAAGGTTTAATCTTCCTACTTTCTCAGAGAGTTTCGGTCAACCATCGCCTTTAGAGAAAACATAAGGTTACCCCTTCCTAGTGGTTGTAAGACTAAGAATTAAAGGTACAACATTTAATCCAGCAGAGTTCAATATTGTATCCTACGAGGTTCCTCCTTATCAAAATCATCTCCCCTTAGCCATAAGAGTCAGAAGCATGGATTTTGATAGTTCTTCATGAACTGCTTTACCCGAATGGGTGGTATGGCTAAAAAAGCAAGTTCACGATTTATGCAATACATTCATATAGATAATCAATTAGGATCAAGCATTGCAATCATCAATTAAGATTTTAATTTAATAATCTCTATTAATTGATGAATAAGAAAAACATGGAAGTAGCACAAGCAGACAATGTCTTGAATAAGATAACTACTTCTAGCATAGTGATTACCCAAAACCCTAGGGAAAAAGATAAACTTTTAAAAAGGAGTTAACTATGCCATAAGATTATTGACAAATTATCAATATCTGACGTTCCCTCAACAAGAGTTGTACTCATGGGTACGTACGGTTCATGAATCTTCTGAAATAGACTGCTAAGAAGAGCTTCATGTTGTTTTACCATAGCTTCCTGCACTTGCAGTGATTTCAAGAATACTTCACCAAGTGTTTGTACTTCTCTTCTAATTTCTTTGCATTCTTTTACAATAGAAGCAATTCTATGATTCTTGGGAGTATTGGATCTAAGTTTCTTCGTCTTCTTCTTCTTACACTTCAAAGAATTCTTTGTAGTTTCTTTTCGAAACACAGGAATCTCATCTGATTTCATGGTAACAGGTTTTTCACCATTGGTGATAAAGAGAGTGTTTGAAGTATCCATGAACACGTTTTCGAGATATGAATATCACCCAAGACATCTTTATTTAAATAGAGGTTTTCTGGAAAATAGTTTCCAAAAATAAAAATAGACCATATGGGAGTGTTCCTCAAGATGGAAGTCGGTTCAGAAACGTGCAGTTCAAGAATTAACGACCGGCACACTTGTTCACATGCAATAGTCAACTTAAGGATTCAGTGTGTCCCAATATAAGATTTTATTCATTAATCACCATAGATTTCTAAGTTTAAATATCAATAGCATGATTAAACACATATCTAATTGCATGTTCTCGAGCATGATTCTACTTTTTCTCATGGGTCCTATTCTCGACTCTTGCCTTAGGAGCCAGAGGCAGGGGGAATAGTTGGAATTTGCTCAGAGAATATTGACACCCACATCGAGTCATTACATTTTGGACTCTTTTTATTTTGATGTGTTGGCTCAGGATGACAACTGTGACAACCGCTTTGGGGTTTTCTGGTCACTAACCATCAGGACAATTGGTCACATAACCAATTGAGCGTGGATTCATCTCTTTGGAGCATAGCTCAACAAATGATAAAGATGAGAATTATTGTCGAATCCTTTAAATTAATATGGTTTTAATGAACTTTACAAGATACAAGGGCCCCCATAAATCAATAAGCACATACAGAAAGCAAGAGGTCGCCATGGTGTCCGTTTTTATGTGCATAGACTTTGTTCTCGGAACACTTAGAACAATAGCCTTCTTGTGATATGATTCATGAATTATCAGCAGTGAGTTTGTCAGCCTGGTCGCTCTTCTTTGGAGTTTGTTGACATATCTTACCTTTTTCTTATAACGATAGCAATGAGAGTAAATGTGTCCTTTTATGCCGCAATAAGTACAATTTTCGAGTGATTCTGGTTTTTTTAGAACCAAGGTTTCTCGTAATGTCAACAGAAGATTTCACTTTCAAGACAGTGCTGTCAGGGATAGAATCAATAGTCATTGCACAAAGTGCATAGTTATCTATCTCTTCTTCGGATTCGTAGAAATCTGAAGTTTCATCCAAGGTAGCTGCAACAAGTGATTTTCCTCCAGAGTATCTTCTTTTGTTTGCACAATCAGGTGCAAGATGACCAAAACCCCTGCATTTAAAACATTGAGGCATGCCATCATCCACAATTTCCAATTTTTCATTCGAAACAATTTTCTGTGGATTTTTTGATGAGGGGACATCTTTAGTAAAACGTTTATTCCGTTTTTTCAGGAGATCTCTAAATTGTCGTGTAATATAAGACATATTTTGAGATTCATCATGTTTTGATATTTGATCTACAGAGTCATTAGAATTTTCTAAGGCTTTGAACGCTATGTTATCAGGCTTTAAATCTTTGTCAAAGATTTGAAGCTTAGCGATTAGATCACCCCTTTTTATATCAAAACCATATGACTCCTGGATGGCATGCTTTTTTGAATCATATTTTGAAGGTAGAGACCTAAGGATTTTTCTCACAATTTCTCTTTCCTCATTTGTTTTTCCAAGCGATTGCGAGGCATTAATAATTGTGGAAAGTTTGTGATTAAATTCTTCAAAGGTTTCTTCATCAGTCATACAGAGATTTTCCCAGTCTGATGAGAGAATTTGAAGTCGAGCTTCTTTTTCTGAAGTGTTGCCTTCAAATATGTTCTGTAGTGTTTCCCAAGCTTTCATCGATGTACTACAAGTAGATACATGATGTTGAAGTTCGGGGGTTACAACATGTATGATCGCATTAAGCGCATCTGAATCTATCTTAGCTTCTTTCCTTTCTTTCTCGGAATATTGTGAGGGAGCTAGTTTTATCCATTACAACATCACCGACTTTGATAGTGGGTATGGTATACCCATCTTTCACAAAGACCCAACACTGATAGTCTCGTGATTGAAGAACGCATGGCTGATTTCCACCATAGATAGTTCGTGCCATCAAAGGAGGGGATACCGAGATATACCACCAACTTTTGAATTCGTGAACCTAGTTGATTATGGTTGTTTGAACGATCTCACAAATCAATATTCAAACAACAACCTGAGTATAGTTCAGAGAACCGAACCCTAACAAGAACGTAGTTCTTGTAGATCTCAAGAGAGATGGATTCACTCAAAGGTTATGAATCAACAAACTTGCAATTACTTCAATTATATAGATCAAAGACA
>JAJJMA010295803.1:0-11255 GCA_023529015.1 Papaver nudicaule
GTAGATGCTGAAAAAAATTTATATATATGCTGCACAACATGAAAAAAAGGAAACTGCTCTAGGACTTGAACTGGCCATATCACAAAGTGCAAGGTTTAGACTATAACAAGCACATGGCATATAAAAAGCTCTAGGATTTACCTGTAATAGTCTCATTTGCACCCCTTTATTTTTTCCATTCATATTCGCTCCATTGTCATACCCCTGCCCTCTAACGTTATGAATGTCAAGATTTAGGTTTTGCTAGAGCTCTTGAAGTTTATTATACAACCCCTTCCTGTCGAGTCTTCCACCTTTACAAATCCCAAAAAATACTCCTCAACTTTGGTAGAAGACGTTGAAATATCCACACATCTTATTACAAGAGACATGTGTTCTTCACTACTCACGTCAGGAGTACAATCAAGTATCACGGAAAAGTATTTTGTATCTTGAATTCTCTTAATAATCTTATTTTCACATGACGTGCCAATAATGAAATCAGTTCATTTTGGATCAAGGGACCAAGATAATGATGATATTAAACTTCGTGATCTTTAATGCGTCAAAGATGTTCTTGCATAACCAAATCAAAATATGCAATCATTTCAATGAAGCTTAAGAAATTACCGTTATTCGCTACCCCAACTTTGTCGTTTCCTCCAAGAAATGCCAAATTATTTTTTTTGCAAGAGTCCTAATAACATCAACTATTCTTATTAAGACTTGTTTCCAATATTCTTTCTCCCTCTTGATTTGTACATGAATCTCTTTATCAATGGTTTCATTCTTGTGAAGTCTGATTTCAAGTTCTTTCCATTTATGCATGGCATTGAAGTGCCTAAGATATGTTTCATGACGTGAAAGTTTAGCTCCAAAATTATGCCAATCTCTACTACCATTAGTACCCAACTGAATCTCGAGTCCAGGTTGCTTGAATAATTTGCAACAAAAACAAAATACTTTATCCGAAACATTTGAATACACAAGCCATCTTCTATCTTCTGTTTCTCCATTGCTCATATGACTTTCGTAGTGATGATGTTCAAAACTTCGGCCTTCGGCATCTTTAGGAAAAATAAAATTAACATTGTTTCTTTGTACATGACCATTCACCACCAAATGGTCTCTCAAACCATGGTTAATACTTTTCCAATTCCCTGGATCCTGGTTATCAATGGATTTACCTTCATCACTTTCAATTTCAATCTCATATGGAACATTCATATCATCACCACCACTTAATTCTTGGTCACTTAGTTGTTCTTCTTGCACATTCTCATCATTCTCAATTTCATTCAACAAAGTATCCTGTTCCAACATAGTATTGAGTACGTTTTCATAGTTCTCATCACTACCAATATTATTGGCTTCATCTTCATCACTTTCAATTTCAACATCACTTAGTATGGGTTGGATGCTTGGTTGTATAGATATTTATTCATACGTATCTCCAATTTGAGATCTTTCAACTTTCATCCTTTTTTTGCGTAATTACTGCCTTGGCATATCCACTTTTCTGCTTTCGAACCATGGTTGCCGGCTTGTCGCCTTGTCGGTTGAGTTGTTTTCCCCTATACATAGACAACCAACCAAAAATAAATAAACAAGTGAGTAAAATCCACAACCTTCATAAAGTATCAAATTAAACAAAATTAAAGTATCAAAATTTATTAAAATCCACAGTTTTGCTTGAGTTGTGTTCTCCTGTACAAAATAAAGTATCAAATTAAACAATAATTCATCTTCAATTTCATATTAATTAACACCTAAATTCCTCACTGTTGGCATTTGTACAGGGGTAAACAAACAACATTCATAAAGATAAATATCCAAATCTCTAAAACCTTAACAATAAAATTAAAATCCCTATCAAAAATTAATTAGCAAGAGTAAAGGAATTAGTACCTAAGTCAAATACCCTATCAGAGATGATTTAAATGTTGATTTTGATAGATACTCAATGATTCAATCAGTTAATTGATTATTGATTCATGGTCTGTTCGTGAAGGAAAAAAAATAAGAGAAATAAAGAAAGGGAAACGACTGTGGACCAAACAAAGCCACGAACTCAGTCAATTTTTTTTTTTAGTTGTTGTATATAGGTAATGAAACCTAGAAATTTTGGGGGCCCAGTTTTGCGGCTTTGTGCATAAGACGGCCTTACCCACTGTTATGTGTACTCCAAACAAGAATGAGGGGGGTAGACAGTGGGTTGAACCACAAGGTAGAAATACCCCTATGGTCATTAATCCTTCTCGAAGAGATTATGTTGCATGGCGGATACCTCAGACTTGAGAGGCAGAGTGCAAAAGAACCTGACAAACAAAGGATAAGCAGAGAAAAATACCATAACACCAAAGAAGATGGTGAGTAATTGATCCAATAGGTTTGAAGTTGATATATAATCCAAAGTTGTTTGGAACCCATAGTGTTGCAGTTCGAAATCACCCAAATAGTGGAAGAGAAGATGAACCATTCAGAAAGGCCACCTCCCACGTCTGAACCCATTTGTCGATCTAAATCTTGAATGAACTTGATGGAGACGAAAAAAGCGGAAATTAATCTTCCCAAACTTGTCATAAAACCAGTGATCCAACTGTACTGTTATATTCTCATCAATTTGTGTGCTAGCACAAATTCTGAACCTCCAAAGTCCAGTACCAACTGTGGAGGTTCAAAGTCCCTATACTCATTTGATACGCGAGTGGGAACTCTCATTCACCAGATGCGACTGAGCCTTGTTCTGGCCCTCTACTTCATTGTCTTCCCACTGCACTTGGCCTATCAGATCATCAACTTTCAACCAATCAAATTTTGGATTAATCTTGCTGGCAAACAAATCACCCTTTTTGTTTGAATTTTCATAGATACACATAGAGTGAATGATTTGAACTGACACTAATGCATTCAAAATTTGAAGAAAGGTTGCTGAAATTTCTATAAAGGGGCTGACCTTATTAGTAATTAATCCTAGTATGATTGAAAAAAAATAGTGTAGGTGGTGTATCAGATGGTGTTGGTAGACCAAAGTTAGTAGATAATGACGGAGGTGGTATGATTCTCATTAGAAAAGGAGAGGATCAGACAAGAAATGAGAAAGAGTAGAGATATCAGGATCACCCCATTTCATAAATTTATTAAAAACAAAAGACCCAAACAATTTTCAGATCTCAATTTGTTAAAGTGACGCTTTCAAACATAGACAAAAGAGGCTATTAAGAACGAGAGTGAGTCGGAGAACGGATGATGTTTTAATGATTTCAAATTCGTAAGTGGACCTAAATCTCCAATCCTATAGAAGGAGCCTAAGGGTTACTGGCAAACTCATAATTGATTTATATAGCATAAGATTTCAACGAAAACTAGAGCAGATTGTGATGGGATGGGGTTGAAGATTTACTAGTGCAATCAAGAGAGTTGCAGAACATTGAGATTTAGCTTAAGAATAGAAATTAAACATCATATAAAGGCAAAACAAGACCAGATACACATGCAAGTCTGATTCAGGAAGAAAAATGGGGTTTTCATGGCAAATCGGTGGAGGATTGATTTGACTCGGCTGGGAACCCATTTGCAGAGCTCTAGTACGTTTCTTTTTTTTATTCTCTCTATTTAGTGTTGTTGTACTCGCGCTTAAATCCCCTGTGAACACGAACTCCTTTAAGAGACTTGCTAATTTTATGACACTGAACTCTTTCTTAGATTCGATTTACGCACTCTTATTTAGATTGATAAGATTAATATACACAAATCTGAGACTTACAAATTTTCACAATTTTTGCAGATTATTATATATATTTTTAAAAGGGACATTTTTTTTAGTTAAAATAGCGAATAGCTGAGACTCACTGTAGTAAGAAATGAATTAAGTTTTTTTTTTCTTTGAATATCGGACACCTCTGAGTTGACCTTATCCTCTGAGTTTTAATTGATTCAATTACTTTCAATTCCAATCTGCTTCATCTATGGAGATTGAGACATGGGATAGTTTTAACAATCTTAATTTATTCATCACCTAGCAACAACTACTGCATGTATCCTTTCTTGCTTATCGCATCTACGTAATCATCATTGACTAGCGTCTAGCTATAATTGTGCATGTTTGCTTTAGCTGTTCACACTCCATCTTTACTCATCTCTACACATTACCATGCGCTAATCAATCCGCTAATCATTTCTCGGGCAACTAAGTGTTGGTTTTTTAAATTAGTTTTCCTTTCATCCTTTCAACGCTATCATATTTTCTCGATTTTGTTTAACCTTCGTCTTTAACACTCTCTGCTTCTCCTCTTTTTCATTGTTGGTTCTTCATCTTCACAGTTTTTTAATATTTTTGCGTCCAACACCCTGCTTAATATCCCTCTCAACAGCTTTCTGACTCAACCTTAACTTCCCCTTGCGCGCATGCTTCTTATAATGCATCATGTTCGAGATGGAGCTGATAATTTCAAAAGTGAACCGCACTCTTACGAGAATCACAAAGCAACGGAGGCTACCTTTTGCTCTTCCTAATCAAATCTTTTCTCCTCATCTTCTTCTAACTCTTCTGTTTGGATTCACATATAAAAAACGTACCCTTTTTTTTCCAAAACCTTTTCCTCACAAACTTTCTAACGTATAACCACAGTACAATACAAATTCAACACCGAAGTTAGAGACAAATGGGGAAAGTCAATCTCTACCAACACCAAATATGTCAATTCTAATTTACACTCAAATAGTATTGGCATCTTGACTTCTCAGATGGGTACTTTACTGCGAAACAGGAAAACACCATGCATTGACGTCAAAGTGTTAGGTTTATCAATTGTTTTTGTTACTTTGAGAGCATTACTGAAGCGTAGTTGGAAACCTTGGAGCATTGACAAAGTGGAGATTACGACAATCAAAAACGTGTTTAAGGTCACCATTCAAGAACAACGAGATAAAAACAGTATTTTGCTGGCAAAAACATGGGTTATGGGTGATCTGAATGTCATGGTTGAAGATTAGCGTCTTTATCTAATGGTTCTAGATAAGTGCTTTACACATGCAAACTTTTTTTACAGCTTAATAATCTACCTCCAACTTCTAAGAATCATGTTTCTATCAACTCTTTTCTTTGCAAAGTTGGTTAATATTGACTTATTTAATCCAATTATTAGAGTGCTAACGTCAATGAACCTAGACATGAGACGGAGATTGAAGGGGTATGAGTGTGGGTTGAATATGTCTATGAGAATCTTCACAAAATCTGTTTTACATGTGGTTACACAAACCATTGTTCTAGGGAAGTGCAACATAACCCCAAAACCATTCATGTGCCAATTCCAAGCATCCCATCGTGATTTTCCATTTCGTAGATTGGGTAACCATATGTGGGTTTTAGCTACCATTACAATGCAGGGAACACATGAACAATCTAAGGGTATAAGCATAGATAGACCAATTTTTCTTGATGCAAAGGCGAAACAAGGTTGTTCTGGTAGTACTACACCATCATCAATTGTCACCACTAGGACCGATTCAAGAACTGGTTCTGCTTCCACCGAGTCCAAATCTAACCCTATCCCGCGTCGAATCGCGCCATAGATGAACCAGGGTTTGGAATATACACTTGTTACTAAACCAAACCAGGTGCCTCCTAGTTAGACTATGCTGGTTGAAAACATTCCCCCGCATTTTGAGAATTCTGTCAGTCTGACACGATATGATTCGCTCACTACCATACAACAAGGGATACAACCAACTGGGTGTATTTAGACAAAACAAATTCGGATAGATTCAAGAACCAAATGATCGACCCAAACCCGAATCCAGACCCTACCACAAACCGACATGTAAACTCCATCATAGTACCACGACCAAGCCAAGCCCATATTTCTACCAGTGGTGTCTCTGGGTCAGCTGTGTTGGACCCTCTGATCTTCAGGTACCCGGTTTATTTAGATAAGGGAATGGGTAAGGCACACGATCAGGGAGATCATAACACCACCACAGACATCATCTGTCATGGGACATACCCCTTATCCAACATTATGTCTTTCCAATATGCTTCCATAGTGGCTCAATATCTGTAACATCACCAGGTTCATGTCAACATTGCAATCACTATGGACAATGACTGCCTTTCTGTTATTGTTAACCATCGACATAGTGAGAAGCCACTGAAGACATACTCTAGGAGGATTTCACAACATTTGAACTTGCCACCAACTCCGGATTTAGCAACACAACCACCAACTACAAGTTAAGGAAAACTAATCATCTTGATGATATTCAGGATCAGCAACAGCGTGTCCTTAACCCGGCTATTGAAACACTAATTGTAAGAAGAAATGGCAGCACAATAATACCTACTATAAGGAGCAATGTCAGATGCTAAGTCAACAGATGAGTGCAGAGGCTACAGGTTATTTGTAGAATTTGAGTTGTCCTACTTGGTCTACTGTCAGCTCTTCTTCGGCTTATAGGGTGATCCCTACGACTTGCATCCTTCATGGAATCAAAGGTTACTGAGCCGAAAAGTGAACATACTATTGTGCGACCAATTAGACCCATTGCAACCAGACTAAGGCCGGCTTGGAGTCTATCCTTGTCATCTGAGAAGGTTTATGTTGTAGAGACCCTTTGACATGGACTGCGAATATCTACTCCAAGACACTCATACGCACAATGAGGCAAAATCTTTGCATCCATCTCATGAACAAAAAACATCGGATGGCTGGTTTGGGTGCGCATCTGTTTGGGAATTGTTGGTTATGGGTTTCTGGGCTACATGTATATATAGGGAAGTGTGACACTGACACTGTTTTCTTCTGTTACTTCTTGTCTGGGAAGATCACATTGCTCTCTTTTGAGGTTATCTTCTGGCTTGTTGATTATCGTTGTTTTTTGGGTTCTTCAGCGGTTTCTTGGAATCCTCCATAGCTCCATTGTTACTTTGTTACTTTGGAGGTGAGCACATGCTTCTTCACGAGCTTGTGAAATAAGACCAACCCTATCTCCTTCTCAGTGATAGCAGCAAGTTTGGAACGACCATCATCTTGATTTAGGCTAGTCTTGTTCGATTTTGATCTTTCGAACTGAAAGTACTCTTTTGCAGTACAATATTTTTCACCCTAAAACACTATTTGAAACCTCCAGGCGGATACTGAGTAGCCGCTTAAGTCAAGGTCAAAGTTTGACCTAGGCGACTACTCAGTAGTCGCTCGGAAATGCTGCGAATTTTCAACTCCTTGCCCTTGCTACATTGTGGGAATTTGGTTACTTTTTGCTTGAGCACCATATTACTTGACTTCAAATATACCCATGCTGCTAATGTGGGGTACCAAGGTGTTAGTATACACCCTATTCGCCGTCTTGCAAATTACACCCGAACAACAAAAAAAGCGAAAATGATATATGCCCACCACTTTTGTCCACCACTGACTTTCCACCAGGCGTGCCACGCCTGGTGGAAAGTCGGTGGTGGACAAAAGCGGGGCCCTGTAGCACTTTCGCAAAAAAAGATCGCAAGCCTCGATCTCAATCTTTTCTCCTCTGTACTACAGACTCGAGAGAGAGAGGGGGGGAAGGGGGCGAAGCCATGGCAAGGATATCAACAATAAAGAAACCCTCTCAAAGATCAGACCTTCTCAATAACTACAGAATCTCAAAATCTACATTTGCTTTTTGTTTGTTAATTGTAGATTCTATACTTGTTTCTCTCATCATTGCTTATGTTCCTTGTAAGTGAAACCCTCAGCCAGCTCTAAATCTCTCATTCTTAGTTCTCGATTGAAAAGTTATATTGTTTTCTAACATGGGTTTTTGTTTAAATTTCAGATACCAAGATAGACTGGGATGCCTATATGTCACAGGTATCATAAAATTCATGTTCTGTATATATCAAGTTTTGATTTTTGATTCGTTAAAATGTGTTGAATTGGATAATTAGGTGAGTGGGTTTCTTCAAGGAGAAAGAAATTACAGTAACTTGAAAGGAGATACTGGTCCATTGGTTTACCCAGCTGGTTTTCTCTATGTTCATACTGCCATTCAGTTCATTACTGGAGGTGAAGTATACCCAGCTCAGGTAACTGTTAAATGGTGATATTTGTTCCCTAAACCATGATTAAATACGTAAAATCGTACTTATGTGTATTGACTTGTTTTGTTACATCATAATGCAGATTCTGTTTGGTGTTTTGTATATTGTGAACTTGGGAATCATTCTTCATATCTACCTAAAGACTGATCTGGTATGTAAATTTCCGTTGCGCTTTTTATAGAGATGAATGTATTAAATCTTAGATGATACTATTCTTACGGTGGAGGTGGGCTATGAAAATGATGGGAGTTTTGATTTTGTTATGTACACGACCTTCTTCAATCAGTGACATACATGTTAAGCTAGTGAGGTTTGACTATGTTTTCGGAGATCGAGATATCCTTTATATGTCCGAACGTAATGACTTAATTTGATGTTAATTTTGCTGTTAGTTTTTCGTAAAAGAATGAAGAAAGATATGCTTTATAAACCTTGTATTTCTCTCAAACTGTGATGCAGCTTCCTTGGTGGGCTCTTACTTTGCTGTGCTTGTCAAAACGAGTTCATTCCATCTTTGTGCTTCGTCTCTTCAACGACTGTTTCGCAATGACCCTCCTCCATGCTGCAGTAGCATTAGTTCTTCACAAGAAATGGCATCTTGGCCTGATTATTTTCAGGTTCGTTACCAAACCCTTTACCCTTTATACCCTCTTGTGATGGAAAATAAACGTTGATCCGACTTTTCTATACAGTGGGGCTGTGTCAATAAAGATGAACGTTCTCCTTTATGCTCCGCCCCTGTTTCTACTCATGTTGAAGGTTAACTTTCATTAGTTTATGTCACTCGAGAAGCTATGTATTTCCACATGCTTTAGAATTATGCAACTTAGTGTTCTTCCATGAACCTTTTTGTACAGAGTATGAGCATTTGCGGGGTTATAACCTCCTTAGCAGGCGCAGCACTACTGCAGGTGTGTATGAACTATACAAGTAGTTTTACCCATGTTATGTTTACAGATATGAATTGTAAAAGTTCCTAAATCAATTGGTTGTCTTTACTTTGTGATCGCTATTAAATTGGCACGAATCCGAATATTTTTCTAAGTTTCAATCTTCTTATGCAGATTCTATTGGGGTTGCCATTTTTATTATCATTTCCAATCGAGTATATTTCAGGAGCCTTTAATCTTGGTCGTGTCTTCATCCACTACTGGTGCATCTTCATCCGAATCTATACTTTAACAAATTATTAGATTGTTACCAGTTTGAATTTATTATTAGTTGTATTAACCATATCCTAAGTTCCTGTATCTCTTGTCCTTTTAGTACGCACTTGAATACTCTTATTTTGCTCATTAAGTGAATTTTGCTACCAGGTCTGTGAATTTCAAATTTGTTCCTGAAGAATTCTTTATATCGAAGGAATTTGCAGTTAGTTTGTTGATCATTCACCTTCTACTCCTTGCTGTTTTTGCCCATCATGTATGGTGCAAGTAAGTACCTTTTAGTTGTTCATTTGTGTTAATTCTCCGACATATATCAGTAACCAAACCGCAGAGAACCTTTGACTGACAGGTGTGATACACTTGATTAATTAACTAGCCATACCATGTTCTATTTATGTTCTATTTTTACATATGACATATACTCATATGTTTAAGTGTTTTATAGGTATGAAGGAGGGCTTCTCAATTTCCTGTCCTCTAGGTTTACCCTTACGAATTTGTCAAGTTTGGTTTCTCTGAATCAGTTCTTAGGTCAGAACTCAAGTCTCCAGAACATCAGAAGTGAACGTAAGATTTGAGGTTAATGGGGATTGAAAAGAATTTACAACCCCTTCATTTTTTATGTCACTATATTTTTTTACACCTACTTGATGTTGGATTTGAACTCCTTTCAGATATTGCGACTACTATGTTTGTTGGGAACTTCATCGGCATTATTTGTGCACGATCCTTACATTACCAGTTTTATTCATGGTGAGTTCTGTACTTGTGTTAGCAAATCTTTTGAGTACATTTTAAATGTGAGGTTATTATTATCTGAATCGTAATGCATCTGTAAATCTCTGGAGGATATTGACCCACCATTTTAATTGATCTCACACGGCTTCTCAACCTATGAATCATAATGTTTTCTTTCATTACCCGTTGTAAGAAAAATGATTTTACAATTTCGTGATATTTTTAGTTACAGTTAGTTAAACACTATGTACTTCTATTGAGAAATTTTCAATTGCAGGTATTTTTATACCTTACCATATCTCCTCTGGAGAACACCATTTCCCACACTGTTAAGGTATGTTATGATGTTATGCTGCCGAGTAAGTGATGAAAGATTTCTTGTGTAATTTATTGCTCAGCATTATTGTCAAGTGGTACTAACATTATGCTTTGATACTCTGCAGACTGTTATTGTTTGTAGTGGTGGAGGTTTGTTGGAATATATTTCCCTCGAACATATACTCGTCTTCTCTGCTCTTTTGTACCCATTTAGTTATACTTTGGGGTCTCTGGATTGCGCCATCTGAACACCCTTGCCAAATTAGGAAGAATTCAGCCACATCGCATAACAAGACAAGATAAAACAAATACATACAACTAGATTCTTTTTCTTATAGCTTTTGTCTTGCCATGGATAATGTGTTTTTTAGAGTATTTTGTTAACTGTGTTGTGTTCTTGTGGGAAAGACAATTGTAACTTACTTCAACAGCTAACTTACTAATCAGGAGTGTAGAATTTTTTACTGGGAAAGACGATTGTAACTTACTTCAACAGCTAACTTACTAATCTAACTTTTTTTTTTTGATGCAAAGAAAATTTTTGATTAATTGCTTAGGAGATTACAGTATCTTCTATCCATTTCCAACCAGCTCATAATGTCAGGTGGAAACAAATTATAAAATTCAAAACAGGATTGTTCTTCTCTAGCCTTTTTGGCTAAACAATGAGCAACATTATTAGCTAACCTATTGATTGACTTACAAAACCAAAAATTTGAAAGGCTGATTTGGGGGCCGGAGAAAATGATAGGGGATCGGATAATAAAACAAAATAGAGTTATTTCTAAGCTTTTTCAAAAACCCCTTATCCGACATATTTTCTTAAATACCAAAATATCCCTATTTAATTAGAACTAATGAATCAGATTAGTTTAACTAAACTTAGATTAGTTGTTAAACTATTCAAAGTGCCGCCACCACCACTACTACCGGTGATACAAACGATCAGTGATACCTAGAAGCTAGCCTGATGGAAGATA
>JAJJMA010295819.1:0-10052 GCA_023529015.1 Papaver nudicaule
TTCCAATATGACAGCTTTTCAAGTTCGTACGCAATCACCTAGAAAAAAAAAGAGAGAAAAAAAAAAACAGTCACGTACCTTATGCTGACGCAACCCTATGTATAACAATCAGTTTTCTAAAACAAGGATACTTATCATTTCTACAGGCTTAACTTTTAAAAGCATCCAAAATCTAAACTTCTCTTTCAAATTTGGCCTATTTGCTATGCAACTAAAAAGTACTCAATCACATAAAAAAATGAAAGCCTAACTGCAGTGTAGAAAACCAGGAGCATAGGTGCTGGCACATTTAACAGTTAACACCAGTGAGCAAAATGGCAAGAATCCAAAGCATGACAAAGAGTGCAAATGAACAGCATATATTTCCTGGGAGACCAATTCCTATAACAACAATGGTGAAAACACAGCAGATTTCTGCATCACCAATTATTCAGATTTGTCACTAAGTGTTCAGCATCTGGTTTGCCCCTTTATCAGGTATGCATTCTCTAATGAGTAAATTATTATAGACTAATATATTCCGAAAAACTCAAAACCTAGACCGTTAAGAGAGCTCCACTCACGAATTTGCAAGTGCAAGACTCAAGCAGCAATGTACAAATAACACAATATATTTCATACAATAGAACATTTTGAGTTGACAAAACATTGTATTTACCTTCCCAGATAAAACCTTCCATACTGTACTATGTACGAAAGACAGAACACCACACAATCTTGTCTCCCTTATGTTTCCCTGTCAGACAAGACAAAAACTATTAGCACTTCAGATTTTTCCCTGACAATACGTGCTGGCACATTCAACACCAGCTGCAGGCAAATCTGGTGGAATGTGATTGTTGAAATAACATACATGCTATTATACATCATTAGCACCGGTACGTGACAATCAAACTTTGAAAAATAAATAAATCAAAGCTGAACAATGTATGGATCTGTTTTAGCATAAATAAAATATCAGAATCAATAACAGAAACATCATCTCCTTTTTAGTCAGAATTTTGATTTTCGATAACGGTGGTAAAATTGGGTGATGATAGTATTGTTATTCTGACATGTAAAATGAACACATCTGGTCACAGGAAAAAAATGAACACATCTGGTTACATGTAAAATGGATATCTTGTTCCCTAAAACTCTACAGCATGTGTAATGACCTATAACATTATATGGAATGCTCATCTTAAGATGCAACTACTTGATGTTATGATGTACCTTTTATAGGTATATTTGAACAAGGCAAGACAAACTTTCTAGCCTACCCTGCGTTGGGGATAAACCGTAAACACTACTGGGGTGAGTCTACCAACTTGTGCACATTTATATATCAACAAAATCAACGTGCAAGGACTTCCATGGCACATCAAAGCTAAGAAATTCGAAAGACAGAGATGAATATTGAGCTAGTGACTTAATTATGGATCAATACACCAAACCATATACCATCCATATCATAGAAGTTGGGTTCGCAATATTCACAGGAATAGGAGAAAATTCTAAATACTAAGCTTATCTTTAGGGCCTTTCTAGCAGATTTCTCCACATTAAAAATTCTTCTATAGCAATCCACAATAAGGTTTCTCCCTGATCACATAAGCATAAAAATTTACAATATATATATCTCAGTTAAAATGAAGAAAGGACTCCCAAGCCTGAGAAGCTGAGACACGCACGAACCAACATAACAGTTCCTTCATTGTATTTTTGGTGAAAATTCAACTGCATTTGCCTCAGATCCTAGATTATACGAATCGGGGTAGTTAAAATTCTATAGATAATGTTGAAACACAAGTTCAACTTCTTACAGGTCTAAAATTCCTCAGAATATATGAGCTATGCTTCTGACATTAATCACAAATACCTGACGCTCATATTAACGTCAAGGTCAACAATACTACTGGTTAAGACTCACATTAAAAAGATACATGGATTGCCGACGGGTTCATTTATAGGGACACATTACCTTTGAGGAGATATCTGGGCAGTTGGTTCTGTGGTATCTGAAACAATGACAATGTTATGGAAGCTCATTAACTACTGCAGAGTTACGAACAATAACAGCACCATTAGGGTCCCATCTCCAATATTGATTCCTTGCAAGCTTCTCTGACAGTTTCAGCTCATTAGCTCTATACTCCTCTAACTAGCAAGCGTACTAATCGAAAAGTATGTGATCGCTGTCCTGTGTAACTGGTAGAACTGTGGCCCAAAACGAAAGAGTCATGATCAAAGTAAATACGCATCCACTACTTAGTTCAACTAATTAGCTATCTGATCCTCTAATTTCGCAAGCCAAATTTTCGAAAAATCAGAATGAGCAATACTGGTTACATAACCATGATCCTAAAGCCTGTTAACACAACGGAAATACATCAATCCGTTCTTTTCCAGAAGATTGATCAAGTAAAAAAGTCTTCAGTTCCTTCTTGCAGTCGCATCTTTTCATAAACAAACCTGCAGCAAATTTGGGGATAAAGGATCAACGGGTGTAAAATTGGAGTAAAATGGCAAAAGTATGCAAACCAAAACTCAAATAATCAATTCATATATTCATCCGGATGGAATTACAGATAAGTGAGAGTATCTCAGCAAATTCCATCTCAGACATACTCGAAGACATAATGAGATGAATTGAACCCAAACGATCCACAATTCTCTAATTCATCAATTAGAAAATATGTAACCCTAAATGCTTAGATAATCAAATACCCCAAATGCATAATCCCCTTAAACGCTAATTCGTGAATTCCAGGTGTAAAGAAAAAATACTTACAGCGAATTTAAGTCATCTACAGCGAATTTAAGTCTTGGTGGATATGAAATCCAGATCTCAGGAGGTGATTCAGTACCAAAGATCTCAGTAGTTCCATTAACAAGTCGAAGCTTGAGCGGAGAATCTATACCTACTTCGATCCTTAGTTCACTCTCTTTGTCTAAATTGACTTGTCGAGATATTAGTTAAACCACTTGAGGTGATAGTGGTGGTGGTAGCAGTTGGAGGTACTGTTGGTGGTCGGTTAATGGTGGTCTGATAATGGTGGTGAGGATTTGGGTCGAGGAAGAATGAAGGGAAAAGAATAAGAAGTAAAATGAAAAACACAAAATAAGGTTAGCGAGATTCGAACCTCACACCTTTCTGTCGGTTGCTTACAAATTTCATCCTATATATATATATATTATTACGAAAATGTATAAAGGAAATAAAAATTTTGGAGGGGTAACTTAGTCATTTCGCGGTAGTGGTGTGAAAACCGGACAGACATTATTTTCGCGATTTTGATAGATCTGACGGTTGAAAATCGATTTGGGAAAGATCCTACGGCTCAGTTTTCTTATTGGTTTCAATCTTTTTGTATCAAATTGAAAAAAAAGTCACTATTCAAAAGACACAAAGTCACCATATATAGGGTCCTCCCTCGCTTCGCTCGGTCGGCCCAAATATGCATCTCAAATAGGAACGCAACATGACTTTCTTACACAGCAATTCATGCTCCCCAAAACTATTAAGCATTTCAATTAGGTAAAGACTTTAGACCTCTGTTTCTTACATCCTACCCAAAGACGAACGCACTTCTAAGTTTCAGTTTCAAAGCATCACAGAATTTTAGCATCTTTTCACAATCTTCTTGTCCACACTTTGAGCATTACTGTTTAATTTGTTCACACTGTCAAACATTTTGTCCTAAAAGAGAAAGGGAAAAACGCATAGTTAGTTAACTAGAATATTGCATCAATCATCTATTTATTATAATATAGTGGAGAAGACAACAGAGACGTTAACGTCTCTACATTTCTAGTATTAACTTCTTCTACATTTCTACTACTGATGCCTGGTGGATTACATTTCTAGTATTACCTGTGCAATTTCTTTTCAAGAGACCATAATTTGGGAGCTCATCTTTTAGATGAATGGGCTCGAAAGAACAATTGTAGCATGTTTTGGACTTCCCCTCTTGTATGGCTGTCAAGCCTCTTGAAGGGTGATCTGTCTTAATGAATTTCAGCTTGCTTACACAAAAAAAGAAAAAAAAAAAAAGCAAAGACATTCATTATGTAATGTGTGGATAATTTGGAAGCCTACAACTAACATATACTGTTCTTATTCATAAGAGACGTTGTCCACAACTAAGGTGCCTTTTCTTCAGAGCATCAAGAAAGTAAGTTAACCGAGAAAGGTCAATCCTCCATTCCGCCTCAAAGGCAGCTTAAATCACTTTAGTTTCGAGTCTTTTTACCACCCTATATTCGCTGCTCTGCCATATGTAATGGCTGATTGTGGTTATCTAGTCGAGGACGATTATTCACCATCTATGTTGAATATCCATTCTGAGGTTACCATTAGTTTCCGACATTATGAGATAGGGTTACGGCCATCTGGTTTAAAATACAGCATGAGGAAGTTTTCCGACAATGATATAAGATCAAGATAGTTAATGGTATTCCACTACATCCTCCCTGAAAAACTAGCCCTCCATGTGACCCCTAAAGAATTGGACCATGATGCATCCGTCCTATTCTATCAAAGATGCAACCCTATGAAAGTTTACTTTAGAATATCAATGCTACCCCCTAGGCCCCTAATGGTGTTGGCATTGGTGAGAGCTGAAAAACGAATGGCGGATTCAAGTTGGTGAGAATTAACTTTTTTCAACATGTTGAGTCAATTTTGACGTCAATGATGAGTGTATGCATGCCAGGACACCGGACAAAGAATTTCATGTGAAAAGGATATAAATAAGACACATCCAAAGATGAATAGGGAATTGATGTGAAGCTGGAAGCCCCAAATCCTATTTTGCAATGAGACATTTTCAAAAACAATTATAACAAAGAAGAAGTATCAATTGATTAGAAGCACAAGATGGAATATCATACCAGGCGTTCCTTTTGGCTCTCGAGCTCGAACTTGTATGTCTTTTTGATCTGATAAAAATGAACACTTATTACGAAACCACTAGATAAACTAAAATATTGCTTTACCATTATTTGGGGGGCGAAATATGGAAGACTTGTATGGATACCAGACAAGCCAATGGTCCCTCATGAAGTTGAAAATGACAATGGTGATAGTCTATTTTGGTCTCCCAGAATCAAAGGCTCAACATACATCGTGGTGCGTGGCACCATTAGTGGTCACTTTTCATAACGAATTGGGGTGAACTTTCGAAAGGCCATCTTCAAGGTTTTATTTCAGTGACATATGTTCATTACACACATCATATGTTCAGATTAATACTCTTGTATGCCTTATGACCTTGTTGCTTTGAGAATGATTTCAAATGTTTTAGACACTCATAATAACTAGCAAAATTATCAAACTGATAAGGAGAGCATTGTTGTTACCAGAAAATATGCTTACAAGGACAATTCTCATTAGTTACTTGAGAATTAGCACATATGCTTACTAGACCGTTTTTCAAGCTGCATCGGTTTTGGTAAGACAAATTGTGGCATAGCCTCAGAGAAGAGACACCATAAAGAACTTTCAGAAGCTTGGTTCTATATTTTAAGGAGTACATTTTAAGGCACAAAACCACTATCTCAAATACACTTATTAAATGCTGCGAAACCATAAGGAACCGATTAAGAGATGAGAATTCATACCAATTTACTATTCCTGTCGTACATATACCCGACGAGTAATCCTGTAGCGATGCCCGAAACAGTTGATCTACCCATAACTATTTCTTTACACTCCCCAAATACATAATTGGCATTGGCGAATTTCTTCATTTTCATCTATCTCTGTAAATACGAGTAACAAAAAAACAAACCAACATTTGTAAGGAATCATTACATAAACCACCCCCAAAAATTCAACATTTTTAAAGAAGTAAAACCCTAGAACCCCCATAGAACTGAAGGTTCAGGAAAACTTAAACCCTGAGTTTGAAGACAAGCAAAAAGTTAATTTTTTTTTTCTTTTCTTCTATACAATCAAGCACAAAGAATCAGAAAGGGGTGTCTTTTAATGTTCCTTTCAGTATCCTTTAAGCCCTCAAGTTTTTTTTATTGGCAGATAAAAAGAACACATTTTAGAGATAGTTTAAAATCCATTAATGGTGAAATGAATGAACGTACGTTTTACCCGTTTCTTGAGCAAATGTTGATTTGACTAAAGAGAGTAGAGTTAACCATAAAGAGTGACAAGTCTAAAGAGACTGCATATTACAGAGAGGACATGGGAGTCTGTCGTGGAATAGGTCCCACTTTGAAAGCTTTTATTTAATGGAACGAGCTTTAGGATTCCCCTTTAGAGAATATGAGTTCCTCGGAATGGGCATCTGTTCACCCAAATCAATGCTTCCAGAGTAACCCCGCACCCCTCCTATCATTTGCTATATCCAGCACCACCTTCAGCTTGTTGACCATGATCTCCACGACAACCACCTTTCTGGCGTCCACCATATCGGCTACTCACGGTGTCCGCCTGGTGTAGGATGTTAGTACAGTACGGAATGAATCAACAGTTTCGATAACACTTCTCAACGGGAAGCAAGTTCATTAATCTCAAATTCTCCCCTTCAATGTTATTGACGTAGCCCTTATATAATTCATAACTTGTTTCAGAATCTAGAATAAAGCAACAAAAATCAACTAAATTAAAGCTAAAGATCATAAAAATCTAATATTTGTTCACAAACTAGACCAAACAGCCTTAACGGCTATGTGCTCGGCGTCTTCGGCGTCCCCGGCGTTCGCTTTTCTCTAGGTAAGATAAGGCCAGCTCGTGCATTGCATCACCACCATATCCACTACCATCTTCCCGGCGTCCACCGTATCCACCACTACTATCACCTTCGCAATGTTCACCACCAAATCCATCGCTACCTCTCCCTTCATCACGTCTCTCTTTTGTAGAGCACAATCTCCAATCTTTTATGATTGTGGGCTTCGGTGTTATCAAAAGCACATTACCTTTTGTACTGATGGGACAACCAGATAGAATTTCAAATGTATTCGTTTCGATATTGAAAGCGAGATAGCAACCGCGATCAACAATGATAACCACATTTCGATCTACCGGATTAAAACACATGAACTCTATTTTCCTGGATGGCCCATAACCCTTAACTTCAATTTTTTTGTGCACACACCAAACCAATCCTTCGTTAGAGTAGTCATCCTCAAGCAGCCAAATACTGAGAGACGCCGTGTTAGGTCCTGTCCCATATATGTGGCCGTAGTAGATGGATCCTTCTGCCTCCCCGAGAAAACCATTACGGATATATGGATGGTAATGATGATTACTTCTACACACTCGTTGATATAGATGGTAATGATTATTATTATCACACATGGGAAAATCAATTGACCTGCATCGATCGCCATTGTTGATTTTGTTTTCAAGCCTATAAGCCACCAGAATCAATTTAGAAGTTGAAGTTTCTTCTGATTCATCAGTCCAATACAAGACTCCATTGCGTACAACCATTTCCTCGGGAAGTTTTGTATAGCGGTCAACTTCATGAGTATTCCATTTGCCCGTATCAGAAGAGAAAATCTGAAAGTTGTTCAACCGGCGTACTTCGCACCTGGATGTATAAACCACCTTAAAGTTACATCCCAAAATTGTGGTTGACGAAGCCAAGGATTGATCGCATACCAATTTAGGAAACCCATAACCAACATTGTGAGGTCGAGGAGGAAGGGAGACCGATTGTTTGGTGAGGGGATTGCATATGTAGAAGTCGGAAGCGTTGCGAAAATCAACATCATGCGTTGTATAAAGAACTAAACCATTACTGCATGAATCTAAAAGGCGCACTTTCCTATCGAATTTAAAGGTAAATCCATCATGTTGGCTTATGAATTTGGAGTGACGAGCTTGAAAGAGTGGGATTTGATGGTCATTTGGCTCATAGATCAAAAACCATGGGCGAATGATGTTGTACATCTTGGTCATGAAAGATGGGTCGGACAAAAGAGAATTCCATAGCTTGGAAACGCACCTGAATCTATGCACGGGTTCTAAAGATGGAAGACGATGAAATATCTCGTACAATATCTCTACTGGTAAACCATCGCGACGTACAACAAGCTGTTTCGTAGAAGAACTCATCATCGATTTTCTAGCTTCACAAACACTGACTTGCAGCTGAAAGATCAAATTTACGGTTTCCTCCAAAACCTAGGGTTTCTCTTCTTCATGAGAAGAGAAGAGAATATTACGTCTATTTAATCAATTAACTCACGTTGTTGCCCTAAGCAAATTCCGATATGAGCCCTTCCACCGACAACAAAATGGTCAAAGGGACCATATACACACAAAATGGCCATGCTAGGCTAGATCTTCCGCCTAAATTACTAGACAGGCTCACCGGAGAACAAACATTTTCTTTTTTTGCTCCCGTACCAAGCCTTGAAACCCTGACCCTAAGGTTAGAAACTACATTCTATACCACCGGAGAACAAACATGCCAGCAACAAAAATGACATGTAGTTTTTATATCCCATCACTTCTCATAATTATTCAAAAAAAAGGGTCAGAATTCGAGAAATTGTAGAAAAGATTGTGTACTCTTCATTTATTTTTTTGATGAACTCGCATAAAAACTTAAGTAAAAAAAGTGCAGTAGCTATTGATGCCAATATCATCTTGAATAACAAAAGATCTAGATTGTTTAGCAGGAGCTTCTGCTTCCCCGCGCCTTTCCATAGTAACCATAAATGACGCTTCCTCTGATTTACGGACTACGGTTTGGAGGGAGATCACATTGGAGTATCGACCTAATAATACACAATGACGACACAAATCCAAAGACTTAAAACGATGTTTTTTTGCCCCCTGGCAAAGTAAAGATTTCAAGAAAAAGCTTATAGAAGGTAAGCAAAATGCATAAAAATGGACTTTAAAAAATTACATAAAAAATTTCCCCAATTGGGCACTACCCTGTCAATGGATACTCCTTCCAAAACATCCCAGTTTCGGCACCACAAATATTCATAGCGGAGTTATAATGTGCACATTTCAAGAGCCAATTGCAATTTTAAAAACACTCTCTCTCCTCTCTAGCTCTCTCTTCTTCCTAAAAAAAAAACCCATTTAAAGTTTCATCTTCACTGCTCAGATCTGGTCATTTAGGACCGGATCTGAGCAGGTCACAATCCATTTTCTTGCTTTCATAGATTAGTTGTTTAGTTTAGGTAATTTTGATGTCTTTTACTTACCATATGGTGAGGTTTTTCTACTCCTTCAAGGAGGTTTATCTACACCTTCAAGGTGGTTTTATCTACTCCTTCAAGGAGGTTTTTGTACGTTTTAATGGCGGTTCTTGGTTGTTTTGGGTTTTAAGATCACTAGGGATGTACTCCAACGACGAAAACTTCATCATAGTTGTCTCCGGCGACGAAATCTACATCGGAATCTTCATCATCTATCTTTCCGGCGACGGGATCTTCATCGGTGATTTATTTGACGACGGAAGTTTCATCACTAGCTACAAGAGATTTGAGCAAATCACTCCTGTTTTGGGAGCATATCTTTTTATAGAAGAAAAACAAACAAAATGGTTGGAATATATTTCCGAGTATAACCATTCTTCCTCGGATTCAATCGGGTCTTATTCATACTTGTATTTGTCTTACTCCGTTAATCCTTCTCTTTCTCTTGTCGGATTTTTCGGTATTGTACTTCTACGGTATGTTCATGGTTCTTTGTATTCTCTTATTTTCGATCTTCAACTCAATGTAACCTCGAATTTCCATTAATGAAAAGGTTCTTTGATTTTCAAAAAAAAAAAAAAAAAAAAAAAATGAGCCAATTGCGAAAGTTCTACGCTCATAGGTTAATTGTGTGATTCCTGAGAATGGAATTATGTTCCCTCGTATCAAATATGCTTTTCAGAGCAACCATTATGTCCACTGCTAGCACCTTCAGGCTGCAGACCATGACCTCCACTACCACCGGACACCTTCATGGTGTCCACCGTATCCACCACCACTCTCACGGTGACCACCATATCCACCACCGCTACTGCCACGACGTTCACTATATCCACCACCTGTTGGAGAAAATGGGGTTTTTCATGTTTTTTATTTGGTCTTGGTGT
>JAJJMA010295849.1:0-10944 GCA_023529015.1 Papaver nudicaule
AATCAATAAAAATTGGCAGTTTAACCTCTATTCAGGATAACAATTCCTTAAAATCACCAATCACAATCAGAAGTAGTCCAGAATCAAAATTACAAACTTAATTATTAAACCCCAAATTGTTCAATTGAAACCTAGGTTTAAGAAAATTACCAAACAGAAAAAAGAAAACAAACATAACAAACAACAATCTCACCTGATTCCCCATGCATGAGCAAGTAGAAAATTTCTTCATCGTCGTTTCTTCATCACCGGTGCTGCTGAAAATTTGTTGAAACTCTAAAATTAGACCAAACCCAATTCAAAATCGTCGTTTCTTCTTCTCCAATGCCCTAAATTCAAAATCACTGCCTCTTGTGAATCAATGTTTGAAGGAAATCGATGCAGTGAAATTTTGGTGTTGGCGATGCAGTGAGATTTTGGTGTTGGCGGCAGTGATACTGTTGGTGGTGGTGGTTGAATTTGATCTGTGGTTGTGGAGAAAAGGAAATAAAAAAAAAAAGTTTTAAAGGTACAAGTTGAGTGCACGTGCGTTGCACGTCGGCAAAACAATAAGAAACTACTTTGGTGTGTCTAAACATGCGGGGTACTCTTACTTCTTTTGCTGGTGTATCAAACATCAAACTCGATATATACTCTAACTTCCTTTGTTCCACGTGGGCCTGAAAAATTTGCATGTAAACAGGTGTTGATAAAAGAGCATAAGAGTGATATGGTAAATTCAATTAAATTCTTTTTATACTCATTACATTTATCAAATCAGAGAACCTAAAACGCTATCTGTTCCGCCTCTTTCTCTGCGACTCTATTGTATGTTCAAGTTCTTTTGCCCAAACTCTCTTTATATTTCGTTTTCTGTATGTTTTCGAAGAGATTAAATTCTCTTCAAATTAATCAAAATGGGCAAGTGTTATTGAAGAAATTGATTTTAATCAAAAAAAATTTAATGAATATTTTGATCAAATTGTTTTGTTCGGCATTGCTTTCTTAGTTTTTTATCCCATGGTGGCTAAGTTATAGTATGCAAGTTTAGAAACAGAAAGAAGAGGTGGTCTTAAAATGTGTATATGGATTGGGTTCTGGCTTGACCCGAATACACTTGTATCATCTTCTTCAGCCGCTAATGATGTCTGAGAAGCTATGTTTCCGTTTTACAACTGAATTAGAGATCGATTGATTATTTGATGATTTTTGAAATTTGAAATTGTTTGTTTTGTTGTGTTTGATCGATACTGATGATCAATTCGATTGATTATTTGATGATTTTTGAAATTTTAAATTGTTTGTTTTGCTGTGTTTGATCGATGTTGATGATCAATTCGATTGATTATGTCTAATTTTTTCTTTAATTCTAAACTTCAGCAAAAATTAGAGAAAGGGAAAAGAGAATTTGGGAGTTCAGGCTGAGTCGGTCACTTACTGACTCGGTGATTCAGGGGAGGATCGGATCAGATGGGCGGAAATAATAATGGGTGGAAACAGAATATGGATCACATGCTCATTCGGTACCCGACCAGCGATGTTGTCATCTCACCCGAATAGCTGAAGAAAACGTGTTTCGGTAATTTTCGTAAATATTTAAGGGTAACTTAGTCTTTTCCAAAGACGAATAAAAACGTAGGGGAATCTTTTCAGAATATTCTTCCGATCCTACGGTTTGTATTTGAGATTATAAGATCCGACGGTAATAAAGAGTAAACATTTGATATTTTGGTTGTTTGCATTAAAAAGGGGGGGAGATGATGTCTTGACAATAATACCCTCAACAACTTAGTTTATGACCCGGTTTTTTGATATTTTAACTTTCCACATATACCCTTTACATTTAGGCTTATCTACAAAACTGTCTAAGAAAAAAAGAAAAATCAAAAAACAGGGAGGGGCGTTTACATCTTATCGTCGTTGAAAAATTTCAAAATCTTTTTATCAAATTGGTTTAATTGTGTTACCCTACATTAGACACAAAACCACCATATATAGGGTCCTCCCTCGCTTCGCTCGGTCGGCCCAACAAAAGGTAACGGAAAGGGAGATTTGCCCGAAGAAGACACACGTGTTACTAGTAAATGAGAGAGATTCGGAGAGGTTGTAGGAGACCTAGGGGTTAGGGCGGGTTTTAGGGGAAGAGAAAGAGAGCTTATATGAGTTACGAACTCGATGAGAGAGAGAGGGAGAGGGAATCTGAACTGAAATTGTGTCTGCCGGTATACAGCAAACTAGAACATAGTTATATGACTTTTAACTTTCACCCATTTTAAAAGTTGGTGAACAACACGTTCTATATTTGGGAGCCGGTATCCAATTTTTTCAAACACTCTCTCTCCTCTCTAGCTCTCCCTTCTTCCTAAAAAAAATCCATCTAAAGTTCTATCTTCATTACTCAGATCTGGTCATTTAGGACCGGATCTGAGCAGGTCACAACCTATTTCCATTGCTTTCATAGATTAGTTGCTTAGTTTAGGTTATTTTGATGTCTTTTACTTACCATTTGGTGAGGTTTTTCTACTCCTTCAAGGAGGTTTATCTACACCTTCAAGGTGGTTTTATCTACTCCTTCAAGGAGGTTTTTGTATGTTCTAATTGCGGTTCTTGGTTGTTTTGGGTTTTAAGATCACTAGAGATGTACTCCAACGACGAAAACTTCATCATAGTTGTCTCTGGCGACGGATCTACATCGGAATCTTCATCATCTATCTTTCCGGCGACGGGATCTTCATCGGTGATTTATTTGACGACGGAAGTTTCATCACTAGCTACAAGAGATTTGAGCAAATCACTCCTCTTTTGGGAGTATATCTTTTTATAGAAGAAAAACAAAATGGTTGGAATATATTTCCGAGTATAACCATTCTTCCTCCGATTCAATCGGATCTTATTCATACTTGTATTTGTCTTACTCCGTTAATCCTTCTCTTTCTCTTGTCGGATTTCTCGGTAGTGTACTTCTACGGTATGTTCATGGTTCTTTGTATTCTCTTATTTTCGATCTTCAACTCAATGTAACCTCGAATTTCCATTAATGAAAAGGTTTTTTGTTTTTCAAAAAAAAAAAAAAAAAAAACACAAGTTGACCACGTTATATCCCATGACCATGGGGATCCAATGGGGGTCTTGGAAGCCCTTCTATCAATGAGGATCCTAGGTTTCTCCCTTGAGATTTTGTAGCGAGATCTTCTTGATCAATCCAGTGTTAGTGTCGTTGAATTATTGCTTACGCTTGTTGACATCTTGAGAAGACTCGGGAAAGGCGCAAGGAACATTTAGAGTTTGTAGTGCATATCACTCCCTCCGTCCCATATTAATTGAGCTATTTTTTTTTCTTTCATTTTGGCCTATTTTTTCATTTTTGCCTAAAAATAGGCCAATATGAAAAATGAAGTAGCTCAATTAATGTGGGACGGAAGTAGTATTATGGAATGGCCTTGTGCATGGGTTATTTGGTTATTTCCCTTGCAGACTGGATTAAGTCTACGGTTTTATTAACCTGATTATGCAAAGAGAGGTGCACTATGGTATTTGAGAATAAGTTCAGTGCCCCTCAGAAGACAAGAAAAATGATTATTGTTTTTCTTCTGCTGTAACATTTTTGTCACTGGACACGTGGCAATATCTCAAGACGGTAGCAACTTAGTACGCTGCCAAAAGATGCACCGTGAAGGGATCAAAAACTGCTTTGTGAGATCTCGAGATCTTTTGAAACCAACGGCTGAGATGCGGTCAGACCCAGCTAGACGTGATTGGACCGCTCAGAGGTGGTTGAGAAGTGGCAGCAACATTTAATGCCAACGGATCTATGCGCAGAGAGACGTGGCAGAACCACCGCCAAGTATTATCACGAGATCAAGCGCAATCCACCAGGCCATGCGGAGATAATCAAGAACCGCATACATATCAAACCACACCAATTCAGACCGCACGGGATTAGCCTGGTGAACAATGAATTATACTCGAATTCTATAAATACATGACCCGGGGGGGGGGCGCCCCCACTGAGAAAGGGGTCGACCAAAATCAGCACAGAGCTAGGGTAAGAGAGAGTGTTTTAATATGAACTCATTCTAGTCTAGGAGTAAGAAAAGCATTGATCACACACTTGGAAGTTCATTGAACCATTTGAGAATCACATTTTACCACTTCGATCATAGATGAGTTGAGAAGAATTCACTATACTTCAAGGATACTCATAGATGAGTTGAGAAGAATTCATTATATTTTCATGTATGATTAAAATATTAGTCTTATCCTTTTGACCTTGTGTCTCTCAATTCAAATGAGAAATCACGATGTATGTCTTATAATTGATGAACGGTATCTTTCTTCTTAAGCTGGGCAATATTGTTTTACTTCCACTATGAGTATGATCTGGTTTTCATCCTATGATTGACCTATGTGTTGAGTATAGAGACGCAATCCACGGCATGGTAACGACAATGCAAAAGAGGAACAAATCCAGGAGAAAGATGGCTTTTAAATTGACTAACTTTGTGCCTTACGCAACCCGCGATGGATTTTTCTTGTTTGTGTCCGTTTCAGGAAATGGAAACTCAGAAAGATTCGCACGCAACTAAGAAACCTGCACCAGCAGTAAGAACTCGTAGCGCACAGAAGATCGCAACGGAACAGGAAGCTGCACGGATAATGGCGGCCAAGAAAGCGAATACCGTATCAAAAGCTGAAATAGTGGCAACTGCTGGCTCTAAAGAGGCAGCAAGTACCGCAGCAAAAGCTTCCGCGGAAATGATAGTTATAGCACAAATGAAGGTTCTCGAGGAACGCTAAATATTGAAATCTGCTGCCGCGCTAAAGGAAGCTATGGATAAAAAGACCGCAGTAGAAGCACAGAAGATCACAGTGAAAAAGGCCGCCGCGGATGCAAGGAATTTGCAAGTGATCCGAGACGCGGAGGCGCAGAGGGTAGAAACATCCAGGATTGCGGCAGAGAAGAATAAAAGCAAGGGGGGAGGAGTGACAGTCGAGGATTTTTGCGACTACCATAAGATCAAGGGTCACACAACTGAAAGCTGCACAATCTACCAGAGAAAGGATCAAGGAAAGATAGGCCCCGTCAACAGATATGGTTTAGGTGCAAATGAATTGGGAGAGTCTTCCCGCATGCAGTTACCGTATCAACTTCCAGGAAGTGGTGTTCTTTCACCTATAAAGAATTTGCTCGCCCATCCAGTTACTGAGGTACCAGGAAATGCGTATGGTGCGATGGGAAGTAGTGAAGAGGATTCCGTAGAAGAAGAAATAGAAGCGATATCTATCAATGTGAAACTATTCCCCGAGTGGAGCCACCCCCGCATTCAAATGAATCCATCCTCTTGGCGGCCGAGCTCAAGGCAGTCCAAAGAGAACGAAAAATCTTGGCGGAAGCTATGGCAATGCTAGCACGGGAGAACGAATAACTAAAAGGAAATGCAACAGCTCTGGCGCAACCACACCAGGTGCAACCATTGCGATACCAACTCCCTAGGGAGCCAGCACCAGAAGAAGTATCACACAATGCGCATCGACCAATGAACAGAGAAAGAAGAATGATTGTGCATCCCCAGCGCAGGATCCCACAGCCAGTTCAACCACGAATAATTGAACCACGCAAAGGCATAGATTACAGCTATGAAGTAGGAGAGCAGTCCGCGAACGATTATATGAGAGGCGGCGAGGAAGAAAATGAATACGAGTCTGACTATGATAGCGGGAATCAAGCGGTAGATGGACCAGGTTATCACCAGCAAGGACAAGCCAACCACGCTATCGGGCCAATTATTCCCGGCAACCCGTATCGAAATGAGATGGAAGAAATGAGAGCCGAGCTCAGAGCAATCAGAGCGCAGCAAGGAGGTAACAGGATGGAGGTAGCAATGCGTGACGCGCGAACCACACCACTCGTTCCCAGACTAGCACTGAGAAGGATTTCCAGGAAGTGCTCACTCCCATCTTTCCAATGCTATGACGGGACAAAGGACCCAGCTGCGCATATCAGGTATTACGCACGGGTTATGGCACCTTGGGTAAGGAATGACGTGGTTATGTGCAGGTACTTCCCGTCCAGTCTAAAGGGGGTAGCACTCCAATGGTACGATAACTTAGCATCTAACTCCATCGGATCCTATGATGAATTGGCCACAAATTTGTGGGGCAATACATGTACAGCAAAGCCTTGAAGACCGGCACGGACAAACTTGATGGACCGATCTCAAAGCCAAGGAAGACTACAGGGAGTACGAAAGAAGATGGACAAAGATCTGCCAGGAGATTGGAAATGTAACCGATGAAGCAAAAATCAATGGGTTTACGTGGGGATTGGACATGAATTGCGCACTCTTTGTGGAGATTCATGGTTCAGACCTGCAAACCGAGGGAGCGTTACGCATCATTCTCGAAAAGCATACGATTACAAGAGATTCAAAGGGACAACCCGCGCGGACAATCGCATAGATCTTCTGACAACCATAAGAGTCATCACAAACCTTCGCAGGGACAAAAGAGTTCTCACCGCACAAATTCCATGGAGCCCGCAACCGCAGAAAAGAGACAGTACAATGAAACAAAGCAGTATGATAACAAGCGTACAAAATCAGGAACGGGGAAAAAGAGCTATGACTTCAATGATCTGGTTTACACCAAGCTAAACACCAACCTGTCACAGATATTGCGAATCCTTAAGTCCCGAGCAGACATGAAATGGCCATGGTCAAGAGGACAACAGGCTCCAAGGAATGAGAACCACAAAGATTTCTGCGAGTACCATGAGTTCAACGGACATCTAACCGAAAATTGCAAAACGCTGAAGGATTATATTCAAGGATTGGTAGATGCCGACGATCTCAGATAATTCGTACAGTTGCAGCAGAGTCAGCAGGATAAGACGGTCAAAATTCCACCAAATGATCAAGTTGTCCACTTGATTACGCATTCGGAATTCAATGCACCAACAATAGTGGGAGATATTAGCAGGCGACTCAGAAAGCGCATGGAGAGACATGAAATTTTCAGTGTGGATGGAGAGGTTACCGAGCAGTGGGAAGAATGGATGGCCACGCCTTTGAGCTTTTCCGCAGCAGACGTATACCAGGAAATTGAAGTTCACAATGACCCATTAGTTCTAACTCTGCCCATAGCCGGTTGGAACATGAAGAAAATCTTGATGGACAGTGGAAGCTCTCTGAATGTGATGTTCTACAGCGCATTTCTCAAGATGAATCTTACAGATGAACAGTTATCTCCATTAAGGTACACCATCTATGGTTTCAATGGGTCAGTTTCGAAGCCTAAGGGGGAAATCATGCTGGAAGTGAAGGTCGGACCTTTAAAGATCAACACCAGTTTCAACATTGTAGACGCGCCATCTCCGTATAACGCCATTATAGGAAGACTGTGGGTACATCAGACAAAGGGAGTCGCATCGTCATATCATTAGCATTTGAGCTTTCCTACCAAACAAGGGGAAATGCAAATCAAAGGAGATCAAGACATAACCAGGGAATGTCACACAACCGAAACCAGAATAAATTTGGAGCGCGCGGAGCGTAATAGTAGAAAGTATCGCAAAGAAGAAAACAAGAATATGGTTATCGACGAGTACCTTGAAGAAACCAAAGGAAAAAGTTTGATGCATGTCCACACCGATCCAGGATACGAAATGTCCAGTCCATGGAGAGAAGCGGAGAAGGACAAAAACATGGCTATCGAGCAACATCTCACGGATATCGCAAAAGAAATCCTTGATGTCGCACGGAAACACACTGAAGAGGCCAGCACATCATGTCCCGCTATGAGCCCAGATGAACTTGAAGCAACGAAGATCGTAAAGGACAAAACGCATACCAAATAGCAATTAAAGAGTGCTCCCCTCCTAGGAGCACCAGAGCCACTTTTCTCCGCAGTTGAGCCTACCAAAGAAGTAAACATAAGCACCGCGGAGGCACCCAGAATGATCAAAATCAGAACTCTGCTGGCGGAAGAGCAGGAGGAAGCACTCCATAAATTGTTAATTGAGTACGCAGACATTTTTGCATGGAAAATGGGGGACATGCCCGGCATTAACCCAGAAGTGGTGGAACATGAGTTGAAAATAGAACCAGGAGCGCAACCTTTCAGGCAGAGATTGCGGAAAATATCACCAGATTACCATCATGCGGTCGAGCAGGAACTTAAGAAGCTTTTGGACGCAGGATTCATTAGGGAGGTCAAATACCCAACTTGGATATCTAATATGGTAATAGTACCAAAGAAGAACGGAGGTGTACAGATTTGCATAGATTTCTCCAACCTCAACAAAGCATGTCCAAAGGACAGTTATCCACTTCCTAGCATAGATCAACTGGTAGACGCAACCGCGGGGCATAAGTTGTTATCTTTCATGGATGGTAATTCAGGCTACAACCAGATTGCGCTCGCACCAAAAGACCAAGAACATACTGCGTTCTTCACTCCTAGAGGGCTGTATTGTATACAAGGATGCCCTTTGGACTAAGGAACGCGGGGGCGACATATCAAAGTCTGGTAAACAAGGTTTTCGAACCATGGATAGGGCACAACTTGGAAGTATACGTGGATGACATGTTGGTTAAAAGCAAAAAAACAATGAATCACCTCAGTGATCTCAAGGAAATTTTTCAAGCTATGAGGGAATGTAAGATGAAGGTAAATCCGGACAAGTGCACTTTCGGGGTTACATCAGGAAAGTTCTTAGGATATTTGGTTACAAAAAGAGGGATTGAAGTGGACCCAGCGAAAATCCAAGCAATTGTGGACATGCCTTCACCGCGCAAACTAAAAGAAGTTCAGAAACTTATCGGAAGTCTCGCGGCGCTTAGAAGATTCATTGACATGTCATCCGACAAATGCAAACACTTTTTCAACATACTGAAAAAAAGAAAGCAAGTTCGCGTGGACTGAGGCATGCGAACAAGCATTTCAAAAGATAAAGGAATACTTGGCGGCAATACCTATTTTCCAAAAGCCCGAGCGGGATGAGGTGTTAGCATTATACATTGCGGCCACAAGCAATACGGTGAGCGTAGTTTTAGTGCGGACAAATCTAAAGGAAGTACATCCAATCTATTATGTGAGCAAAACTTTATCCCCAGCAGAAAAGAACTATACCAAGTTGGAACAGCTCATCTTGGCCCTTGTACATGCAAGTCAGAAGTTGAGAACTTACTTTGACGCACATTACATTCGTGTTATCACCAAAGCACCACTGGGGGCTGTACTTGGTAATACAGAGGCGGTAGGAAGAATAGCAAAGTGGAATGCTCAGCTGGGGCATCATAAGATTATCTTCGAATCCCGCACATCAAGAAAATCTCAAGTACTCGCTGATTTCCCAGCAGACCTTCCTTTGAACAATGATGATGGCGTCGATGACATACCAGGTTTTGAGGAAGACAAAGAAGATCCTAACAGCATCCTAGTCCCCTCAAACTCGCGGAGATGGGAGGTTTTTGTCGATGGGTCCAGGAATAAAGAAAGAGCGGGGATTGGTATTGTCATCACTTCCCCCGAAGGAGATCGCATGGTGCACTCTTTTAGATTGGAATTTGAAGAACATACGAACAACATAGTCGAGTATGAGGCAGTCATCCATGCCTTGCGTTTGATCATAGAATTGGGAATCAGTGACGTACGACTAACAAACGACTCACAACTAGTTATTAGGCAAATAATACCAAACAGTAGATGAGAACATGATGGCGTACATGGCATTGGCTCAAAGTCTGGCTTCCCGCATTGAAAAAATATTATTTCGGCACTTATGTAGGAAGGATAACCGGCATGCAGACGCACTGGCATTCTTAACCTCGATGATGAGAGATCCAAGCACTACCGCAATCAAAATTGGCAGGATTTATGAGCCATCCATCAAGCTAAAAGGAGAGATGGTAACCAAGAAGGTGCAAGATACCGCGGATGAAGATTTGGACGATGAGGCCACAATGGAGGATCTCATAGAGGAAGCAAAAAAGCAGCGGGAAGAAATGGCTGACGCGGAAGAAGACTGGAGGATCCCAATTTACCGACTCTTGAGGCCTTCAAATTACTTCAAAGGCAAGAAATTATGAGTTACGCCAAGGAATTTTGTACAAAAGATCTTTCTCGGGACCTTTACTCAGGTGTTTGTCTAGAAAGGAACGACATAAAATCCTGGTCGCCATTCATTATGGGGATGCAGGAAATCACAGTGCACAAAGATCCTTGGCGCATAAAGCAAGGATGCAAGGTTATTACTGGCCATACATGAACTTCGACGCCGCCAGCATGTCCAAAAGATGTGAGGAATGTCAACGATACGCTCGAAGAATCCGAACTCCAGCCACGACATTGAATTCCGTACTTAGTCCTTGGTCGTTTGCAAAGTGGGGAGTAGACATAGTGGGACCTTTAGTGGAGGGCACCAGAAAGCGAAAATACCTGATAGTGGCTACGGATTATTTCACTAAATGGGTTGAAGCTAAGGCTTTGGCAAACATTAGGAATATCGATGTATTCACTTTCCTATTCGAGAATATCATCTGCAGGTTCGGTATTCCCGCAGCCATAGTATCCGATAATGGAGCACAATTATCGGGAACGCATGTGGACGAGTTATTTGAACTCTTCAAGATATCGCAGCTAAAGTCCACCCCATTTACCCACAAAGTAGTGGACAAGCAGAAATCACGAGCAAAACTATTGCGCTGAATCTGAAAAGAACCTTGGGCCCCAAGAAAGGAGCATGGTGTGAGCAGTTACACAATACGTTGTGGGCATACCGCACTACTAGAAGGGAAGCGACAGGAGAGAAACCCTATTTGCTTACGTACGGAGCAGAATCGGTGATCCCCACAGAAGCAATCCTCCCCACCACTAAAACCGAGGCCTGGGAGAGGGGACTTAATTCAGATATCATGTTACAAAAGTTAGATGATCTTGAAGAAAGAAGGGAGGTAGCATTGCAAA
>JAJJMA010295862.1:0-13121 GCA_023529015.1 Papaver nudicaule
TTAGCTAGAAGAGTGGAGGAAGCATTGAAGAAGATGAAGAGAAGATGAAAGGAGATAGGGGCATTGAAGAAGAAGAACAAAATTAAGGTTTCTTTTGAATCACCTTTCATGATAATTGTTGGTTATTGGAAATGAGGACTCAAACCTCATCATACTCCACCCAAAGAAAGCTCAATTGCATACAAAAAGCAAGAAATTAGATACCTAGACTACCCTGCTAGTTTACGACAAATTTAAATAATGTCATATGTGTACTTTGTTGGAAAATTGGAGCAAAACTAGGGTGAAAAAGAATCGTTGTTATCGAAAACTTCAAGGCTCTTATGCAGATTCTTTTAGACAATTATTCGACCCTTCCAATAATTGGCAAGTACAACAGGTCTAGTGAATATTGCCTTCAGGAACTTGAAGCCTCACAACTTGTTGAAATCAAAGTTTGTACTACCCTGATTCAACCAGGAACACACAGGGGAGATGATAAGAAGTTCTGATGATGCTTATAGAAGAAAGAAAGTTTTGATATGTTTGAAGTGAAATCATGGGAGACTATTTATAGAGGTGTTCACGTCTGTTGATGAATTGGTACCTTTTCATCAACAGGTTTCTCTTCACGAATGGAGGCGTCCTTTCATCAACAACCGTCAATGGCGTCTGTTGGAAACCGAAGATTCTCGAAAGGTTTTTAACTGTCATCCAGAAACCTAGTTTCAAAAATTCTTCCAGGGGGCGTTGCCCCCTTAGACCCCCACCAGGGGCGGTCTCCCCTGGACCCCCACGACCTGACCTGTCAGGTCGACCACAGCCTGGGGGCTACGCCCACAGACCCCCTATGTTGTGGTGTTGAAAATATTCCAACATACTTCTTAGATATCCAACTACCCTTTATTATACCTGCCCTTTTCTCTGTTTAATAGCAACTAGATTTATGCCCGTGCTACGCACCGGGTTTCCCCCCCCTCCTTTTTTACTCATTTCACCGTTGCTTATGTATCGATCTATGCAATTCAATTTTTACTTATTGTTCCTTCACGTCTTTTTTGCTCCGCTATAATTAATTTATCATTAATTTATGTCATTTGAATAAATTTATGTCATTAATTTATGTCATTTGAATAAGATTTCAAAAGAAGTGTATCAAAGTATTTAATAAATTCATTGGAAACTTTATTCAATCAAATCCGAGATTTATTTGGATTTAATTGGAAATAATCAGTTTAATGGTTCTGAACAATCTAGTATACAGTACCAATCAAATGGTATTATCAGTTCACATGGGCCGGGCTCAAAGTCATGATCGTCTTGCCTTTTTACGCCAAAAATAGTCCCTTTGCATGACCCTGTGTCCCTTGTACCAAATGGTGACCATGTTCTTTGTTTCTGCAAAAAATATACCCTTCCATTGCATGACAGTGTCCCTTGGACCAATAGTAACCATGTTGCCTGCTCGTATTTGACGAACTCTTCTTCTCTTATCTTCTCAGCTTCCTTTCTCATTTCTCTTTCGTAGACATTTCCGATTCAAAAATATAGATAGAAAGTTGAAAAGAACACACCACTTTGATTTCAATTAAGCATAATATTCATAAACCTAATTAGTACTGTAGAAAATAAACACTGAAAAAGAAAATAAAGAAATAAAATTACAGTTAGGTTCTAACCCTCGTCAGTTCAGTTCTCGTGATCTTCCTTCAAATTTGTTGCAGCTCAAGGAGACAGTTCTGCTACTCAAAGAGGAAAATCTAGAGTACTTCTACATCCCCTTCTTCACCTTCCTTGCCATCAAAATCCTCATCAGCCTCCTATAGATAAGGTTGATAATAATTGTAGGTTGATAATAATTGTACTTAGCTCTACCAACAAAAAATGAGTTAAGGTTGATAATAATTGTAGGGATAAATATTTAAGAAAAAAACAAACTCTCTGCCGCCAGTAGTAGAGGTGCAAGGAAACAATGTTGCAGAGGTATACTGTTAGGGTACCAACCCTAATATACGTTTGAGAAACCGAAGCTAATACAGAATGAAACATGTTGCAAAGGTATACATTTGTAAAAGCAACCTCTTTGTCGTTACTGGGATAACATTGTACATAAATATCAAAAATCTGATGTTACAAAACAGAAAATCATGTGCGAAAGATTAACGTAACAGTCACAAAAATCCATCATTTCAGTCACTTATATTAATGTTATGAATCAAGTGTTGTATAGTGAATTGATATTATTATAGAATTAAAATGCCTATATGAGGAAAGTAAATTTACGGCCTGGAAACTTTGTACCATGGTCGGACTAAACTTGTTTTCATATTCAAAATGCAGGTATGCAGGATGAAAATATACAACCAATAAAGCGCGGTTAAATACTGCGGATGGACCTGACGTGAATCAAACACGTAACCTTCTGACATGGAGTCAGACACGCTACCATTACGCCACAGATCCATACTTTATGGTTTTATATTTTACCAAAATGCATGCAAACTTCCAGTAACCACACTCACCTTCACATAGATTCCAGTAACTACATTCACCTAATATAGATTCTTACTATAATTTGAAGTTAAACTTTCACATTTACCTCACTGAGGATATTTTCGAGCATAAGTATTTGTAAATGCTTAGCGAGATCTGACCTGAATATCAGTCGAAAATTGTGTATAAACCTAACTCAAAGTATTCCATTGCATGAACAGTATCCCCTATACCAACGGACTCATCTTCTCTTCGCATTTGAACCAAAACCCGTCTTCCTGCCAAGAACCAAAAGCACGAATTTAAAAAACCACAATATGAATTTTCCTTTAGTTAAAACAATGACATTAATCACCTACGGTTGAGCTCGTACCAAAACTCGTTATACCCCAAATCAAATAAGAAAAATTATCCTAAAAAGAAAAACAGCAAAATACTCTGTTAGCATAGCAGAGACATTAACCTTGTGGGACAATACACTCTTCCCTTACGCACTCATTGCATGGCCACCTGCAAGCATCTCACTAAACATTAACCTTGTTTAGTTGAAGTCTTATGACATTATTACAGATGTTGTAATTAATTTCTCACAATACACCTAACTTTGATAGTAGAGATATGCAATATGTTCAACAAAAATACCACACTACGTAAGTTAGTGGTAGGATGGAACCAAAGCCTAGAAATGGAAGTGGTTAGCTAAAACAACCAAATAAACAGAGAAATAAAGAACCACATGCCAGGCAACCATTATAACGATTTTGAAAACATGAATTAAAAGGAAAAATATGAAGTTATTAATGACTTGCTTGATCAATCACAGCCTGAAAATCCTTGGCAGCAAAAGAAACTTCGAACCAACCTTAGATGATCAGAATCTTTGGTACGGGATTGATATTTATGTGCTGCCACCTAACAGTCTACATGTTCTAATCCATGTTGCTGAAAAAAACAGAAAATTTAAATGCCACCGCACTCATCTCTCAAAAGAAAACATAGACCTTCACACTTGTCTTAAAATAATACTTAAAAATAATCCCAAACTAACAAAGACTAATTCTTACCAATAACCAAAGAAATCAATTTGTAGTTTGTTGAATTTCATTCATGCAACCAGGTTCAATTTTAAAAATCAAGCTAAGAATTAAGAGTTTGCACTTCTAGTGAAAATGAATCAATTTTCAGGTTTGTAAAGAAAACATATTGAACAACAACACCAAAATCACAATCAGCTTACCTAAAACCCAAACACCCTACCCTTAATCCCGTAACCTCTGGATCCTAAAGAAACTTAGAGAAGATTCGGAATCCAAATTCCAAATTCTCAAATTATATCTAAAGCAAGGGTAGCGTTATAAGAAGAATCAAGTCTTTTGATCGAGAGTATATAGATAAAGTGGTTAAATTTGATATTACCGAATGGAAAAAAATCTAGGGCACCTGAGGAGATTGAAGAATAAGTGGGGGGTAAAGTTCTATTACTATATTAGATATATAAAATCCACATATCTTGATAGCGTCAAAATAAAAAATCAATCTTGATTAATATTCAAGACAAATCCAGTTATCCTGATTAAGTCAAAATCAAAAATCTCCATTAACATTCAATAAAATCAAACACTGAACTTAGATCCGGAAAACAAACAGTGAGTAAACGATAAACCCAATAAATAAAAGGAATTAGAGAAAGTCTTGGAGTTGAGAAAGTCTTACCTGGTCTATGTGTTTCATCGTTAAACACTTTGCCCCTTTACATATAATAACCTTTACTACAAAAGTCAAAACTGATTACACCATCAGGCCATCCCTGTTATTAATCTTTCCTTCCCTTCTTACAATGTCAGGAACTACTTTTCTGGCCTGGAGCTGGTGGCAAGGCAGGTGGAGATTCAAGTTGAAAGGGAGAAGAAAGAGACGGAGAATGTGGATAAAACCTAGCTTGGTTTATGTCCGGAAGGGAAGAAAGAGAATTCAGTTTTATATGGTATGCAAGAAATTCTAATTTAACGTGAAAAGACAGAAATAGACCCGAGGGGAAAGCGAAAAAGACCGAACAGGGGCTAGGTTTAATGTAGGTAATCTTTTTTTCTAACGGAATTAATTGAAGAAACACTTGGCAAATATTTATTGGTCGAAATTTGAGTTAGGTAAAGTGGGTTAACGTTACTAAAGTGGGGTGATAATATATAGAAGTGTAAACATGATGTAAGTATTTTTAAACCAATCATAAGAGGCCAAGTGTCCCCCTTAGAATGCTTGCACCATAGAAGCCCTCTCTCGACCAATAGGAAGTCGTGGTATTGTCACCGCGCGACGTGAGAGCTTTTATCACTTAGGCTTTTAAATCTTTAGATTGTCATCTTTCAAAGGACTATCGATTTCCTGTGGTTTTCCCAGATTTCGTTACTGTGTGAGTTCATGCGGTAAATTCATATGGGCTTAGTACTTGGACCCAAATGTAATAAGCTACCCAGGGCCCAGGCCTGGAAATAATCTGAAATTGCAGAAATCCACTATCAAAGTAAAAGCCCCTGCCGCTCGCTTCTTCTTCTGTAGGTCACCCCAAACTCCGACAGTGAGAAAAAAATCAATGGCGGAAGGTTTCGTCGCTCTCCATGGACGAGCTACAATCCAATACCTAAAGAAAACAGCACTAGCTTCTAGAATCTGTACTTCTCTATACTTCCCTGGACAGGGTGGTGCTTCCTATGCTACTGCCGCCGTAAAAAGCGAGGAAGAAGAAGAAGAGAAGAGCTGTAGCAGTAATGATAAGAAGAAGAATACTGGGAAATGGTTTACTTTACCTCCTTACACTCCAAATGCCAACGATGTTGTTTCAGTATCCAAAGAATTTTCAAGAGTACAAAGGCAAAAGATAGGAGAAGAAGCATCTGAACCTAAATCAACTATGACTGCAATGAAATGGGTTACTCGTTGTTGCCCACGAATCCCAAGATCTCTCATTCAAAAGCTTTTTCGTCTTAGACAGGTCTGAATTGCAAACCCTTTCAATGAATTTGTGATTAATGCTCCCCGCAAAAAGATATCAAATTTGTAAACTGGTGTGGTTTTGATAGGTTCGAAGAGACTGTGTGGACTCAGCTGCCAATTTGGGAACTCAGGATCAAGAATCTCGGCTTAGAAGGGTAACCATCTTATTTATAACTGTGTATGTTTCGTTTGTTATGTTGATTTAACTCTAAATATCAGCACTTGTGAAGAAAATTTGGCTAGTAGTAGTGTAGTACTTCTCATTTATGTTTTGAGTGTAATATCATCGGTAGGTTGCAGCCAAGGATGCAATGAATTGCGGAGATAGGATTCATCTTCCTGTCAGTGTTCATTCGCCTGCTGAAAGAATAAATAGCAGAGATATTCATCGCTTGACTTCTGGCAACCAAGAGTGTAGAATTAATGACGAAGAATTAACCTACATTCGGAGCCTTGAATTGTACAAGGTTCAAATTTTGACTCTTTATTTGGTTGCTAATAGAATATGTAACACGTTGGAATTGTTTAGATATTTGAATGTTGACATATGTGTCGTTCTTATTGATTTTCAGGATCCATCTATTATCGTTATTAACAAACCTCCGGGCCTGCCAGTTCAGGTAAGGTGACAGTATCCGATTGCTCGGCGTATTTTCTTTCTGGTTTCTTTTTAGTTTTGAGTAAGTGTCTAATGAATGGTACTGATCCTGCAACAGGGTGGCATTGGCATCAAGCAAAGTTTAGATGTGCTTGCTTCAACTTACTTGAAATATGACTACTCCGAACCCCCTCGACTGGTGAGTTCTTGCAAACTGACAAGTAAAATGGTTTCATCATCTTTAATGAATTTGAGGGTGCAATATCTCATGAGAGAAATGAAAGATGGATAATGTGGGTGCACTGGTATTCTTTTTCCTCATTACCATCATCTTCAGTGCATGAACAAAGCTACAAGGTTGGGGTGGCACCTTTCAGTGCTGATCCTCTTAGGATTGATACTTATATGCTATCTCTTGTAAAGAATTATACCTGCGATGAACTGAGCTCATTAATTTTATCAGGTACACAGACTGGATAGAGATAGTAGTGGTGTTCTAGTGTTGGGAAGGACACAAGCAAGTGCTACCCTCCTGCATTCTGTCTTCCGTGAAAAAACCTTTGAAGCTTCAGCTGATGTGAGTAGATCTCTTCCCTTTTCACATGTCTGTGCATATGGTTATCAAAACTCTATCTAAGTGAGATATAGAAATGCAGTCTTTGTGACACCATTGTTAGTCTGAATTCAAGCTCATATTTTCATCTTTTGTTAAGGCTACAGACAACACCAAAAGAATCCTGCAAAGGAAATACTGGGCACTTGTGATTGGAACTCCAAGACGTGCAAGCGGATTAATTTCTGCACCATTGGGAAAGGCAAGTTTGATTTTGATGAACTATTTAAATTGCTTAATATTATAAGCTTTTGAGGAGTAAACTCATCGAGTAACCTCTTTTTTCACCCTTGGTAAATGTCTTCATGTTTTTTGAACAACTTCCATTTGCCTTCTGTTTTTCACCTTTGTTACACTTTTCACTACTAGAAGTTGATCCACGAGTTCCAATGTAGATTGTGAAGTCCTAAGCTTAGCAGCAGACATGCCTTTAAAAGTACTGCAATTAAGTTGGAGATAATTAATCTTCAATTTACTGCTTGAGCAATTTCTTTTCCTGTGCTACCTGTTTCTGTTGAATCTAAATACCATAGCGTTGATTTCCATCAGGTGATTATGGACAACGGGAAATCTGAAAGAATAACCGTGGTCAATGATACCGACAACATGCCGTCTCAGCATGCTGTTACGGAGTATCGCCTCGTTCAATCTTCAATTCAAGGTTAGTGGAGAACATGGTTATTTCTGTATATAATATATGCCAATCTGTTCACTACATAGCTCTGAATGACTAATTTCCTTTTGGTTCGGCATATTTTTTTTTTTTGAAGTTTATTGGTAACTGAATCAATTTTGAGCTTATTAATAGAAGTGTCCTACTGTATTGATAGTTGTTTTGCGTTACTTGGGTATCCTCTAGGTCTAACATGGATAGAGTTATCCCCGCTTACCGGTAGAAAGCACCAGGTTTGGCTCTTTTGAACCTGAATGATGATCTTGAAATGCATCTCAATTCCTTAATCCTCTCAATTCTACTTATTGGTAATGCAGCTTCGCGTTCACTGTGCCGAGGTCTTGGGAACACCAATAGTTGGAGACTATAAGTATGGGTGGCAAGCTCACAGGAATTGGAAATGTCTTCCTTGGACCAACCCCAAGGAGAGATTGGCCGAGAAGCTTCCCAAGATGCTTTCCTTCATCCTTGACTCAGAGAGTGGAAGCATCTCGGAGAAGGAACCTCATTTACACCTTCACTGTAGGCAGATGATTTTCCCGGATGTGCATAAGGCTCTGCAACATGCTCACCTGGATTCTGATCTTGATCTTTCAGAGCTGGAGAACCTCGATTTTGTCGCTCCTTTGCCTACACACATGCAAAGAAGCTGGGACATCCTGAACTCATAGCGCTTAGAAGCTCAAGTGACTCTTTCTCGAAGGTGTGTTTCTCAGTGCTTAACTTCTGCATATTTTTAGATGATTGCTTTAGCAACGCAAGTGGTAACCAACCTAGTATCGATTCAGAATCTCTACACATTTGCAATCTTACTTGAGAATCGGATGCCCTAACTTTTTCCTGGTTATATGCTCATAGCTAAAGCTTCTGACATTAAGGACATCTCGAACCCCTTCGAGTATGAAAAACTGAAAGCTAGCATTAGAGATTACTCAAGAAAAGGTACCACCAACAGAAGGCAAAGCTTCCATATGGTGCCATGAGAAGATGTTGAACTTGCCGTGTATAAGATGCCAACGTTTCATCAATTTGAGCCGTGTGGCAAGAGGTGATCCACTATACGCATTAGTTTTATGTTGACATACAGATTCTGGGAAGCATATTGAAAAGGTGCACCCCATTACTTCTCTTTTTGCAATATTTTTGTGCTAGCATGTAGATAATGTCATCCCATGAAATTATTTTACCACTTTTTCATGGTTCCCGGCAGACGCTTGTCTCCTATCAAATGATTGTTGAAAACTTGGAGAAAAAGTGAAAACAGAAATAACCTTCTACTTTCTGTTGAAGTTCCTACTCAGTACTCGATATGGGTGTCATATATTTCCCCGATCCTTTTACGTTTTAGATATTTCAATACGGTGTTTGCATCAATTTGTGGCTTACTGGCAATATAAGTATAGAAACTTGATGACTTAATTATTTTTTTTTTTTGGTTTGATGCTTGTTTCGTTTCGTGGCTTGTTAGTAATGTTGGGTTAATGTATTAAGATAAATATTTCTACTAATGGAATATGAGAGTGTTTACTATAAAAATATCATTTTTTTTCTTCGGAAGATAATGTTTGACAACTTAAGTTAACAACACTTTGCAGAAATAGTTTCACTGTAGGTCGCCGTGTTTGATGATTTGGAAGATGAAAACTAGGACAAATTCAGAATCTGTTGAAAACTAGGGTTTTATTTTCATTGTTATTCTCTTATCAAATCAAGAAGATATGCTTTGTGTTCTTTTTTCTTCTTTTTCGGATAGATGGTCTTTGCTTTCTTTATTTAGTTTGGTATGTGATAAGCATCTTAAGTTCTTGTTATTTTGCTGTGTACCAACTCCTAACATAGACATTTGGGCTATGTAGTAGCATCACCAATTGTTTTTTTTAGTGACTTAAGATTAATAAACAAAAGCAGTAGTTTGAACGCCACGGTGCTATACTACTATACTTAGATAGGGTTTCAATTTCAAACCAAGAATTCCCTGAGGGTACTATTTCCTTAACTTTTTACACCCCTGTAGCTCGTGCCAAAGACAAAAATGACCTCATGACTAAGTAAAAAACTCCTTTCTAGAGCAAGACTGAAAACTGAAGGAAGAACCAGTGAATACTTGCCACTCCTTTGGTTTTGTAGCAACTTTTACTTTTCCTCTAGGTCATGTTTGAACTGATCAAAGTAATTCCATAACTTTTTACACCCATGTAGCTCGTGCCCAAGAAAATGAACTCATGACCAAGAAAAAAAACTGCTTTCTAGAACAAGAAAAATTACTGTCATGGTCGCATACTATCTGCAGAGCCTGTATGCTTCATTTGCGGTCACACGATGGACAAATTACATCTCTAAGCTTTACTTTTGCATTCTATAGTGTAAATTGCAATTTACATGAATTGGTTGGCTGGATACTCAATGAATTTTGTCCCTTTTCTGCTGATACAGATGGTTTGATGGCATACTTGCTTATTAACAAATGTATGTTTAAGACAGAGCAAGACTCTCCAGGATCCAATAATCTAAAGAAGTGGAAATAGTAAGAATCGAATCTTCTTGGTCTGGTTGGGGTTTGATACTTAGACAGAAACACACTTGTTTGCATAAAAAATATAGATAGCTGTTGTTTGGCTCAGGATATATTATCCATTTTGCTAATCAAGAAATTAAATAAAACATTATCAATTTTTAAAGGGTTCAGGCCATTTGGAATCTGGATTGGGCAATAAGTGACCTCCAAGGTGGCTCTTTAACTTCTTGTGTTCGGTGGAACCTAATTTTCCCCCACCTAAAATGTACGAGTTATTTGACGCAACAAATCAAGATTCCAATTGCACCTGCGGCAAGAAAAAAAAGTCACCTTACCTGAAGTTCCCCTTTCACATTAGCAAAACTAAACTTGCATATGACTGATTGTCACGGACTAAGTTAAAGAAAGATATGTTGTGAGTATCGGGTATCGAACCCTTGATGTGGTCCTGAAACTTGAAGTTTGGGCTTCTGTTAGTCCCACATCGCTAGCTTCACAATGCAAGAACCATTTTATATGCAGCTGCCTGTGCAGTAAGCTTGTCCCTTCGGGGACATCCGATAAAATTTGAACGGTAACGCGCATCTAGGGGTGTAAATTGGGTCGGGCCGGGTAGCTCAGCCTTCTTATTTAATGGGCAGGGCCGGGAGGGTAGAAATATCTCTTACCCAATTAATTAAAAGGGCCGGGAGGGCAGGGTTAAATTACAAATAATACTGCCCATGGCCTGTCCAAGCCTGTTATGCAATGAGGCCAAGGGCGGGCAGGGCCGAGCTGCCCATGAAAATTCAAGTTATTATTAGTACAACATTTTTAAGAAGGAAAAAAAATCACTTAACCCTCGCATGAAAAAATATGTAAAGTAAGTCATGTGTTAAGTTCAAACCATGAAAATATTCAATCAAACTGGTTCACTCAATATCAAAGAAATAAAATTTAAAAGGAAATGTCCCCTACCGATTCAAGGAAAAAGAAATGATCAGGCATGTGTCCAATCTTCTCCTTATGTTAACTAAATAAAGCCCACGCAATTTTATTTCCAATATGTTAAACATATGGCAGGGTAAGCGGGTAATATGACGGGTATCGTGGGCGGGTATTATGGGCGGGTATTATGGGCGGGCTAATAGGCCGGGTATTGGGCCGGGCATCGAATTTTGACTCATGGCCTGTGCCCGACCTTTTATTTAAAAGGGTAAGGGCGGGCTAGCCTGTAATGGGTCATGGGCACCCCTGGGCTGTCATGGGCAAGGGCGGGAGGGACCGGGCGCAGGGCCGCCGGGTAAAATTTACACCCCTACGCGCATCCCTTTTCTATGAGCACCGTCGCTAACGCGCATCCCTTTTCTTGAGAGATATTTATCTCCTTAATTATCTCATGATGTGGCGTGAATTTACTTAACCATCTGGGTCCTCTAGTTTAGTGATGATCATGATACTTTATTTTAATGAACTTAAATAAATGATTTTATGTGATTTCACATAAAGAAATTTCGTTTGCTTCATTTTAATGGACTACTATTCTATTTTCGTTCCTCTCTAAAATTTTAATGGACTACTATTCTATTTTATGTGATTTTAATGGACTACTATTCTATTTTCGTTCCTCTCTAAAATTAACTGTTTTAGTTTCTTGTACAATTTTATTTACTTACAAAAATGCGTCTTAAAATGGCCACACCAGCTGAAAATGAATATCGTATATGTATATGTAAAGAAAAAGTGATGCAACAGTCTGCATTTACTTAGTCAGAAGCTCATCATCAATTTCTCAATGTTCTTTGTCGTATACATCTGAGAGGCATTTCAGATGTTTTATGCTATAGTGTAACATAGATTTCGGTGAGGAAACATACAGTAAAAAAATTATTTCGCACAGGGTCGTCTAAATGTCAGAGACGGCCCTGGCAAGGATGACACGCACAAATCGAAAAATGGTCCAAATTTTTTTGGTATTTTTTTTTCTCATACTTCTACTAGTAGTATTGGCATGCTAGCAAATTTGCTTAAGACTTTGAAGACGGTGAACATAAATGGACCGTACAAACTTTATGAACCACAAAATTTGTAGCCTAGTGTTTCCATAAAAGCTTTATCATTCATTTTAGTCAGCTCTTCCAATAGGCGTTCCGGCTGAAGTTGGGCCGGTCGGCCTTGATTCAGCTGGTTTATCTGATTCGGCTGCAGCTCAACCATCTATTATTGTTTTCCCTAACCAGCCCTTGTTCACTCAAGTCGGTTGTTTGTTACCTTACCATAATGTTCTGGTAAAGTTCAACATTTTACTTGCACCAATGTTAATACTGTTTCTGCTGGAGACATTTCTTGAAGATGGTCCAATAATAGACATCCATCCAACCTCTAGTTTCTACCACTAACCCAAGATTCTTATCTTATGGGCAACCAACGGTAGATGATGTTGATGTGGTGCTTCTCACCTACAATGGTAGTAGGTAAGCGAAAGTGATGTAGATACTACGCATCTCTAGCTAATTTCCAAATCTATCGAGTCTTACTACCAAAGTCTGGCATTTTTGGACCCCTATTAAATCCCTACTCGATCCTGCTTTCTTTCATCGTACACTATTAGTCTCCTTCCATTTCCCAAATTCCATATCTCTCCACTTCTTCTCTGCAAGCAGAACTCAGAACTTCACCAAGATTATGGGAAGCGTAGGAAGCGAAAGAACAACAACAGGATGGGCAGCAACAGACCCATCAGGAATACTCTCTCCTTATACTTTCGCCCTCAGGTACATGGTCAAACAACAACCAAATTCTTTCATATCTCTTCATCTTTTCACTGCATATTTACTAATCTTAACCTTTTTTCGTATATGTGAAATCAAAAACAGGGAAACAGGTCCAGAAGACGTATACATTAAAGTGACATACTGTGGAGTCTGCCACACTGATATTCACCAAGTCAAGAATGATCTTGGCATGTCTAACTACCCCATGGTCCCTGGGTACAGAACAAAAACCTTATTACCATTTTGATTTTGTATATCTTGATTATGGTTTTCTCATGTGTAAGTTTTTTTAAATTTTGCAGGCATGAAACAGTAGGAGAAGTAATTGAGGTAGGAAAAGATGTCACAAAATTCAAAGCTGGTGATAGTGTTGGAGTTGGACTAATCATTGGAAGCTGTAGAGAATGTTCATCATGTAACTCAAACATTGAACAGTATTGTAACAAGAAAATTTGGAATTACAATGATGTTTACACTGATGGTAAACCAACTCAAGGAGGTTTTGC
>JAJJMA010295880.1:13223-27871 GCA_023529015.1 Papaver nudicaule
ACTCATTTCATCCAGCACGATTGCCAGATACAAAATAACATGAAGACCTTACCTTGAAGCTAGCCGAGGAGCAGTATAAACCGGAACAATATTCGTTTTCCTATCTTGAATTGGGTTAACATTTATACATCTAACAGAATTTGCATTCAATACAGTGATGAGTGAGCCTTAGATGTACAAATGCTAACCAAGTTCAGCTAGGGCAGCATTTACTCCCTCTACCTGGTATGGAGAGATGAGCATGAATGAATGCAAAAGAAGATACCACCATATTTAATTATACACCATCTTATTTCGAAAAATCTCCAACCTACAAAATAAAATCCAGGGTTAGTACATGGTAAACACAAAGAGATATCTACAGTGCCGCCACTTTAGAATCAGTTTCTGCTGGTCCAGAATAAGTCCTAAAGGTTTGAACAACACTCTAAAAATATCAATCATAAGTCCTAGAAACAGAACTAAATATGAAATTAGCCTTACCTGGGAGGTCTACTGGATTGGTCTTTTCGAAGAGTTCGCGTTATTATAATGCGACAGAAATGAAGTTTCTTCCATCGATTCCTGGAATTGAGCTAAAACATTACTGACGTTCATGATTGATCATATATTTGAGCTAAACATTACAGCGTTCATGATTAATCCTATCAGCTACAAACTGCTGGTGGGGTTTATATACTATCTATTTATAGTAATAATCATGGCGCACTTAATAAATGCAACTATATTCTTCCGACATCTACATAGGGCAATTATCAGTTTCAAGTTCTGACATCAGAGCAAATGATACCAAGCAAATTAGTATCTTTGGGCATGTGTGGCCAAAAACGGGATTGTCAACAACTATTGTCTAATCACAAAGCATATGCAACACATGTCCTCCACCAACTACTTAAGTTGCTACCTGGTATTGAGAAGGAGATACATTAAGTTATACTTTTCAAATCCAGAAGAAAAATTAAAGACGTAGATATACACGGCTTTCTCTAACCTTATAAATTCAAAAATACCTCCAGATGTCTCTTTTGTTGTTCCAGATCCCTTTTTTTCTTGATTGAGGTTGGCCCTTCGCGAAATCTAGTCTCTCGATCAAATACTTAATTTGGAACCACAGTTTCTCACTTTAAATTGAAAAGGAGTCTGCGAAGGAATATTACATATTATGAAATCAAAATATCATAATACAGGTCAGAAAGAACTTACCTTCAATTCTAAACTCAGTGTGGTAGCCTGAGAAGCAATCTCCTAACCCGTGCCTTCTGCAAATGTAGTGGTGTAAACAATTAACATAAATAATGACTACAAAATTTTAAATTTGCTTTTACCAAAGCAGCACATGGAAAACATGACTCCGCACGATCCAGCTTGATTTCAGGTATAATATAATTTTCACTATATAGGCTACATGTGAATTGTGAGCTTTTATAGAAATTCTTTTAGCAAGTGGCTTTGAAATCAATATAATCATGTGAACACTATGAATCATTATTTCACCAAAATGGAATTCCTGCATAACATATATGGGGTTCCATCGCTTCAATTATAGTTATTCGGTTCCATTTCTATAAAATTTGTTCTAAGCATTCAACAATGTCATGATGATATCAATAATCCTGTTATACCACTCGTATGTCCCGACCACATCCATCTTAAATCCCTATTGTTATGGATTTGAAGGTGTAATTTCTGGCAGCGAGATCTTGTAGAGCAAATTTGATATCCCCTGCCAATCTTCTCTGCTCCACTTTATGGCCATCTGTCATGTCTCAACAACAACACAATGAAGGATATCAGTAACTTAACATACGACAAAGCATGATCCAATAACCACACTAAAAACACCAACGCGAATCAAACTGAAGGGCCAAGGTAGTTCAAGGAGACATCAAAAAGAACTTGAACAACATTTCTAGTATTTCTTGTGCTTGCAGGTCTTTTCTGCTTCTTTAGAATAAGCGGATGATTGTTGTCAAACGCATTTTAGCTCCTTGGCCAAACCCAGTGTAGCTCGGTGGGTTGAGCAGTTTTCTGTATCTTCTTACGCAGAGCATCCTGCAATTACATGAATAACAACACGGTCTAGAGCATATTTCACTTTACGTAAGAGATGTGCTTACACTCTGCAATTGAATTACACTTTAAGAAAACAAAAAGTACTATTACTTCTAAGAGAAAACGAATATCAACGATTTATGAATTAACTACAGTTCAAATCGAAAATCAGTGCTAACAGAAATTGTATTAGAACGGATTACCTTGCGTATTCTTTCTTCTTCTTTTGCCTCTTCCACGAACTGCACAAACTGATGTCGCCTAATTAGGGTTTCACAGAAGCATATGCCAAAAAATAAAATAACCAACAACTCTAGATGAATCATGTTGATGTCAGGATAAAAGATCAAACCAATACCTGCAGCAGAAAACAAAAAAATAATAATCAGAACGAAGAAACTTGGCCAGGGTTCTGCAGAGAGGCAGAAAGGCGTAGAAAAAGTGGCTTTATGGCTTGGGTTTTGACGGAGATCAGTTTTGATGATATAAACCTGCATCATCACAATCAAAAAAACCTAATTAATCCAATCTTCAAAATCTGAAGCTATAAATAGAAATCAAAGCCTTACCTGATTGAGATTGAGATTGAGATTTTAGTTTCGGTACCTAATAATAAATCAATAGAAAAGTGAGTCAAAATCACAAAAAATTTGTATTCAAAAAACAGAAAATCATCATCAAAGAGAAAGACAAATCAATAAACCGGCAAACCTTTCTTTCTTCACAATATTGATTAAGCCCACGGACCCTGATAAGAGAAAAACATAAAAAAATAAACTAAAATCAAATCAAATTAAAAGAGAATCTAAAATTGGATTTAGGGCTAGAGTGTTTGAAAGAAAAAAAAAAGACAGAAGAATATGTTTAGGGATCTTAGGGTTTACCAAGAGAATAGGATTTGGTTGTTGTTTGAGCAAATCGCACCTGCCAAATAACACAGTGGAAGTAATTAGAACAAAATGAAGTAATTAGAACAAAACATATCAAAGAACGAAGAACGAAGAAGAGAGCGAGGGAGAACAAAGAGAGGAGAAAGTACCCCCGGTTTCTTATTCCTAATCCAGACACAGAAAACTCACCAACAAATTCTTTCTCCTTTGCCTTCTTTCACCAATTGCTGTTGTATCATGTATGTAGCTTTATGTTCAATACTTATATACCGAGTAGAAGAAGAAATTCTCCATATAGATGCCTACGAAGAACCTATGTTAAGAACAAATATAGGAATCCCAAAGTTAGCTAAATACTTGACAATATAAAACCAGTCTCTTAGAAGATATCGAAGGACTTCCTTGATTCCCATATTTCTAAAAAATGTTCCTGAAATAAAATTCTATGGAACAAATATCTCAGAGGGAATTTTTGGATTGCCACATTTAAATAAAAATCTCCGTATATCTTTCTTTTATTCTTTTCCGAAAATACTATTTTCTTTAGGATTTTGTTTTTAAATTTTACATGAAAATATTATTTTTTTTAGGATTTTTTTTTAAATTTTACATGCGGAAATATATTTTCAAAAATATTTTTTACGGCAGTATTTTTTCCAAGAATAAATTAGGTGTTCACGTATGTTATTTTTTCCCTACGGTATCCCCTTGCATATATATACTTTCCTAGCTTTTCGCTAAGGTATCTATCCAAATTAGCCTTACGCAGTGATAAGTTTCCTAACTTATCTCCACATACCAGGATCCTAGATCACGACAGCTACAATACTACCATTTTCACAAACTAATTCCCGTAGGCACTTTAGCCCTACTAACCCTTTCCTAACCCGAAATTCAACGGTTCAGATTTTAAAAAAACTGTGTAAACGGAGTGTAACTTCAACTCTATAACTATCGACCAATCACGGTCAAGACCGCCATCACCCACGTGGGTGAGAAAATTTTAATGAATCACATCCATTGATCTGGGAGTTTTAGAACACATTAACGGCCGAAAATGTCCAGCCAATCAGAATTAAGATTATAAAATGTCCGGCCAATCACGTTCCAAGTTTTTTTCACCCGACCAATAGAAAAGAAGGTAACGCTCCCGTTCATTGTGGATTGAGGGATGATTATGAGTGTTTAGTTAGTTGATACTCTTGGTGGTGTGGGATTTTAGATTTATTATGGATATGGTGATGTTAATATTATGTTAATTTTTGGTTTAATTTGTTTTTTTCTGTGGGATTGGGATGTTTATCTGTTGATGCTGCAGTTGTTATGTTTGAGACCAAAAGCATGATTTTCTTTGTAGTCATATTTGAGTTTTGATTAATTCATATCAGTCATGATTTTGCAGTAGATTATGGTTCCCTGAGTGTTGTGAATAGCTAGGTATGGTGTGAGTAGTTTTGTTGGGTAGAGGTTTGTTTAGGTTTAAATTATCTGGTTTCATTTGTTTTTTTTTCTGTGGGATTGGGATGTTATTGATGTGTCTAGGTATTCTAGTGGTGGTGTGGGTATAAAGAAGTTGAAGTTTTAGAACAGGGCATTGCATGCGAAATAGATTGGGAGGTATATGAATGAAATATATGCTTTGGAAGGATTCTTGGTTGAACGGTCAAGAACTTAGAGTTGTTTCCCTTAGTCTATATAGCATTAGTAGATTGCAGGACAGGGAAGTGGAGAATGTATTTCAATTACTGACTATGATCTCTAACATAAATTTTAATGCAGGCTAAGGAAATTTTGTTGTAGTTTCTTTGATTTTTATTGATGTGTCTAGGTATTCTAGTGGTGGTGTGGGTATAAAGAAGTTGAAGTTTTAGAACAAGGCATTGCAGGCCAAATAGATTGGGAGGTATAAGAATGAAATATATGCTTTGGAAGGATGCTTGGTTGAACAGTCAAGAACTTAGAGTTGTTTCCCTTAGTCCATATATCATTAGTAGATTGCAGGACAGGGAAGTGGAGAATGTAGCTCAGTCACTGACTATGATCTCTGACATAAATTTCGATGCAGGCCAAGGAAATAAGCAGTTTTCAGTTTCAGAGTGTTATTATAAGTCTATGGAGGCTGTAATGTTTTTGCTTGTTTATCTTTGGATTTGCTTATGAATAACTAGTTGGCTGTAATGTTTTAGATTTTCTGTATGATTTCTTTGGTGCCCTATAATAAGTCCGAGACAAAGTTCATTAACCTAATGTGTAAACTTTTCAGTGTAACATTATCAAACCAGAGTACAATATATGAACTAACCACACCTACAATCACATGGAAATACAGACTACCATGAACTTAAAACACATCTACATTTCTAATGACAATCAACAAACATAAAAATCAGACAAATCAACAAAAATCCTACAACAGCAAACAGATCTGAGAGATTCAGACCTTAAATACTCATAACCAGAAATTTAATCATTGACACTCAATGGTTTCGACTTATAGATGTTGTAAATTTCCAATTCAAAGGGATACAAGTGAAATACCTTAACCAATAAAGCATCGTCAGATCCAAAATTTGAAATCAGTTTCAATCCTTCTTAAGAAATCGACTAAACTCAAACCAGTTTCCAAATCGATATTTCATAGAAGATTTGATTGATTCAATGATGTTGATAAAGTTCTTGCACGCTAAATCTCACTGTGCTAGACGAATTTGCCGGTCAAAATCGACGTCGGCAGGGAAAGAAACTGGTGATAGAAAAGAATCCGGTGGAGAAAAAGAAACCAGCGAGAGAAATGACTGGATGTGGCAGCTTAAGTTGTTGGTGTTGGACATACAACTGAGCTAATTCAGAAATAATAAATGGTTTCATAATTTCAGTTGATTTTCTTTTATTTGGGTTTTCTTATTTTCGGATCTGTGGTATTAAGTTAATCCGTTGAAATAAAAATCCGATTCTGTTACGATGCTGGGGTTGAAATTTCATCAGTCCAAAAGTGGGGCGGGGAAAAGAAAAGTCGAGGCTAACTTAAGAAGTTCACCGAAATATTGAGGGCAGGCGGGTAATTGCACCAACAAAAACACGGAGCACTGTAACAGATCGCATTTTCAGTAACCATTGAAGACGTTACGAGCTTCCCAACAGCGTATGCGCGTTGCTGAAATGCAAACCGTGACTAATGCTGTTGTTGGTAAAAACTGGATTTCGTGTAGTGAATAAAGAACAACTTACAAAGTCGAACATGGACAAAAACAATTAATGTTATCCAGTTTTGCTTTGTTTATAATCTCTTTTCCTTAGCCAATTTTTTGGAAAAGAGTATATGATTCCGAGTTTGTGAAAACCCTAAAAATCATATAATCAAAAGTTTCTTGATCATGAGAAAAAGCTTAACTTTTGTAAATAGACATAACTTTGCATCATTACCGAGGCAATGGAAAAAGCTATGTGTTGCAATAAGATTGAGGTAGACAAATCAAGTATTGCAAACATCATTAATAATCATCTAAAAAGAACTTTTATTAATGAAATAAAGTAGTACCTGCTTGAAAAACTCTAAAAAGCATGAAAAGGCAAACTACTTTCATATGAAGACACGAAACAAAGTTGTATGACCTTAACTTTTGCCTTCACAATCTCGAGATATGACCTCATCAAAGAAATCATCTATGATGTGTGCATCCCTAGCATCCTTTTCAGAAAGACCAGTTAAAGCACGTAACAATGATGTATAATGAGCACAACTTTTCCTGAAGTTTTGGGCTTTGTCTTCATGGAATAAAGCTTTCTTCCTTTTGTAATCGATTTTATACAGAAAGTACTTTCTCAAGCGTGAATATCCATCAATTGTTTCTCTCGAGTTAATAGCATGAGTCTCTGGATCAGGAAACTTACGGAGATAATCCAAAGTTTCTGCAGGAGTCCTCTTTCTCTTGCGTGTAATCCCTTCACAGAGCTCAACTTTCACAGCTTCACTTTTACAACTCCTCGTAACACTTCCTGTAGGATAAGTCATCTTGTTTATGACTTACTGGATGTATGAACGATATATATATATATATCTTTCAAGAGGAGTGAGTTTTAGTTGATCTGAAAGACTTAAGAGACTCTTCCAGATTTTGCGACATGGACGATTCGGGAACCGCTTCGCAAACCAAAACTCCTGACTTTGACGGACAAAGTTTATACAGTCTGAAACAAAATTTCCATGGAGTAAACTCTTCTGAAAATATGTTTATAATATTTCTACTAGTGACTTGAACAACCACAATACCAGGAACGAATTCCTAATATCAACTGCATGCCTCACACATACAAGTCTTAGTGTGAGGATGCATCCCCTTAACTGCGGTTAAGCAGTTGGAGTGTGAGCACTAGACTCACACGGGGTGTTGATTGTAGAGTGGTTGCTAGAGAATGATTCAGGTTGAGAGTTTTTCTTACCCTTGTCATTTCCTCTTGAACTTTCCACGTTTTTCAACGCTCCCTTGAATTGCTTCAGGGCTTTGTTCATTCTATCCATGTCGGCTTGAAGCTTGTTTACAGCTTTCCTATTTCCCTTAAGGAGCCGACACCTTTCTTGGACATGTCCAGATTTGCCACAGTACTGGCAATTCTTGGAAGGATTTTTATCCTGAATTTTAGCTTTCTCAGGTACACCTTTGTGTTTTTCATTAGATGGAGGACTGGATCCAGCCATTATGAAAGTACTGTTCTTGGTGTATGTGTTACTATTGAACCCTAACCCATTGGTGTTGTCAAAGGCTTTTTGACCAAATAACATTGCTGCTACTTTATCTGAGCTACCAGACAACCTTTGGAGATCATCTTTTAGGGCATCAATTTCTCTATCCTTTAGAGATAAAGTTGAGGAGAGATCATCACTCAATTTCTCAAGTTCTTGATCTTTCAGGAGAAGGGTTTTCTCTACCTTTTCAAGATCAGATTTTAACTGATTGTTTTCTTGATCAAGGTTCTCGCTCTTGTTGATCAACTGATGAATTAAAATGTCTTTCAAATCATCATGTTTAGATCGTTCATCTGAAGTCCCAGCCATTAAGGCAGTTTCTTCATGATCTAATTCGAATTCATGCTGGTTAGGCATATCATCGAATCGAGCGGAGAAAGCATTATCCCTTTTATAGTATTCCTTACTAGGGCATATGTCTTTCATGTGTCCAAAGCCTCGACACTTGAAACATTGCACATCAGCTAGATCATCCTCATCCCGGTCAGGATTAGGTTTCAATGCTGGTAAAGATCTTCTACTCCTGAATTGCCTGTCTCTTCTAGATCTGAGAAGATCTTTCAGTTGTTGTGTAATCAGAGACAGTTCAGTGTCCACTTCTTCATTGTCTAGGTTTTCACACTCAACAGCCCAAGACAATTTCAGTGGAGAGGAGGTGCACGGAGTGCTTACGGCTTCAAAAACGATAGATTTTTGTTTATCTTTTCGCTTATGATCGAAGATTTTTAGCTTGGCAACAAGGTCACTTCTTGTTATCTCTAAGCCGTAAACTTCTTGGATGGCATGTTTTTTCGATTCGTACCTTGAGGGTAATGACCTCAGAATTTTACTCACAATGTCCCTTTCCGGAATAACTTTACCTAAGGTGTGACAGGCATTCACTATCTCATACAAATTGTGGTTAAATTCTTCAAAGGTATCATCCTCAAGCATTCGAAGGTTTTCCCAGTCAGACATGAGGTTTTGAAGTCTAGCTTCTTTTTATGCTGAATTCCCTTCGAATACGTTCCTTAATTTATTCCAAGCCTCGTGAAAGGTTTCACATGTGGCCACGTGATGGAAAAGATCAGGTGTAACTGCATGAATGATAGCATTAAGCCCATCACAGTTTTGCTTAGCGGCGAGTGTTTCCACGTCATTATAAACCGCTATGTCTTTGAGGACAGTTTCACCGTCAACCTGAACAGTTGGTGGTGAATATCCCTTTTTGACATAAACCCAAGTTTTGAAGTCTCGGGCATGCAAAAACGAAGTCATTGCAATCTTCCACCATAGGTAGTTTGTGCCATCGAACTTTGGTGGTACGTTACAAGCTCTAACGCTTTGGTCCATAGCTCACAAGCCGCGATAAACACAAACAGTTACGTCTTTTATGTGTTCACCGGCTCTGATACCAATTGAAAAAACAGGGGTACCGAAATACAACCAACTTTTTGTTTGGGCTCGTGAGACTTATGGTCAGATCTAGACGATCTCAAAAATCGATATCCAGATCCATTAACCTGAGTTTGGATCTCAAAGGATCAGTCCAACGCAAGACAGTGTCTTGGTAAATCCAACAACGATCAGGTTTATTAATAACGTCGATCAGGTTTATTAATAACGTACTTCTTGTGTTTGCTATAATTATATAATCAGAGAATATAATGCGGAAAGTAAAGCACACAAGACACCAGAGATTTTTTTTAACGAGGAAACTACAACTTGTAGAAAAACCTCGGGACCTCGTCCAGACTGAACACCGCACAGTACAAACTGACTACAAACACTAGCCTACTATAAGACTTCGGTCTGGGATGTAGCAGAGACCAATTCCAACCCTCCAAGCGAACTGGCTACTGTCGCACTCCTTACGTCTCTAGATCCCCCACAGATCGTCACGCACTTGATTCCCCTAGCTGACGTCCTTTACAGGCCTAGGAGTTGCTTTAACCGTTATGAAAGGCTTGTGTTAATAATTCCGGCTTTGCAACCTCAATTATCGACTGTATGTTTGAACCGTCCTCTATCAGTTTGACATACACAAAGTGACTTCCTTCGGATTGCTCCAGGTCATACGGAAAGCTACTTACAAGCGGGGGCTGATAAGTAAACCGAGTAAACTATGCCCAACTTGTCTCTACTTCAGTTGTACACGAAGAATCAATTAAGAAACTTATACAACTGGAGCTAACTAGGTCTTACAACACCGAGTGCAGCCGTGCATTGGTTCCTTTCTAAACCCTGTGTGTAACGTATCAGTTCTTGAATGGCCTTATATCAGAAGAGAAGGACCGTAGAATAGACAAGAACGTAATCAGGTTACCAAGGTTACATGTTACTCTGATTTCAACCACTAAGGTCTCAATCTCTTACCTGTGCTTCCCAACTCTCAAGAGAAGTCTTTATAGTCGTAGGTAAATCCCGTGAGGAACTGCTACCTAATAGAGGATGACTATACCACAACAAGCACTCACCGAAGTGAAAAGAGTTTTACGATCACTTCCCAAAGGACCTTCACATATGCTTGATGCTTGTGGTATTCGTCCTTAGACACCTCTTTTTATAACACTCAATAAGATAGGTTGCTTTGGAATTAAGCAACTAATTACTTGTCCCACAAGTTTAGAAAACCCTAACTTGCAAACTAAGTAAAAGAGATTTATCTCAATTGGAAATCATTAATCATTTATCTGCCAAGTGTTTTGTTAGCTCAAAAACACTTCAAGATAGAGATCCAACAGACCAGAGATAATCTTTATCTTATTGACACATTGAGAACCGTTAGATGGACCACGTAAGATATTTTCGTGATAATCCAAGTACAACTAAGAGATAAAGGAGTTCAGAGTTTAACCCGAGTGAAAATCCAGGAGAATATTCACTTGGGACGGTTTATGAACCGTCCATCTGATTCACAGCCAAAAGTATCAATTTTGAGGTTCGTGTAGGTACGCGCACAAAATGACACTTTGGAACTCAGGAGAAATTCCGAGTTTATGTTCCATGTACGGTTCGGGAACCGTCCGCTATTCAGATTAGGGTTTAACAGGACCCGCTGGAAGTTCTGGGCTTAACCAGTACTTAGACGTGTGTGACGTCCTCAGTTGTAATCCACTGGACTCTTGCTCAAGAGTACTCCTTTAGATTCACCCATATCCAACAAGTGATTTGCAAGCAAACCATTGCAATGGACAAATGGTATCAAATCTATCTCATGCATTCTTGTAACCTTAGTATTTGCGGGAACAAACACTAACATAACACATGGTCATGTAGACAAGAACACGATCTCAATCGCTATTATAACACTATTAAAGTAGTCGACTATTTCGAAAGATAGAGTAAGTAGAATAGAAGAATTTCCATAAAAGTCATAACTCCTACTAACCTTTTGTCGATGAAGAATATTTGATGTCTTCTTTGTCTTCACAGTCTTCGTCTTCAAGGTCTCTACTACTTAGTCTATATCCCAATTCCGAAATCTAAACTCTAGTAGGCTAAATCAAGAATTGTGTTTTGACACCTAAAACTGACAACTAGCTTGACATACCAACGCTAGTGGGTTTGACCGGACAATGCCCTAACACTAAGGTTACTTGAGGTGCAATTCCAGGGCTTACTTCGGTGTAAGAGATAGTAAACCAAGCTAGTGGGGGCTTATGGATCACCCTTCCCAAAGGCTTTTAGTTACTTTCCTGTTTTAAAGCAAACATAGGCTACCGAGGTCATAGGTACCCGTTTTGCCTCGGCATGTTGGGTGGACATCGAGGATACCAAGTATTCTCCAAGAGAATATGGTGGTATTCTGATGATTCTTTTAGCCCAAGTACATTGAGGAACTTATGGTGGTTAGCTGCTATGATTGTTCCTTGATAATAAAGTAACACAATGGGGGAGTGCCGGTCAAGGATGGAGCTTAGACATGGTACTATTCTCCTACCGCGGCCTAGAGTTCGACCCCTCTGTTTCTCGATAGCACCTCCTCGAGGCTAAGTATTTGTTTTTTTAGAGGAGGTCCCTCGGCTGCGTGATTCGTCGGCTATTCCCATGAATACGAGCGAATCAGTTGCCTCGGAGTTCCATCCACCTTTAGGGGTGGATGTTAATCCCATTTATCGTCCCCTCGACGCCTCAGAAAGAGAGGTCCTCATGGTCGTGTGGTAGTGGGTTCAAATGCTTCACTAGCTTATGTAGCTTAGATGCAAAGTACCCACCGCTAACGGGGTGTCTTGTGGGTAGAGGACTGTGTCATATAGCTCGTAGGGCCCTTACGACTTATATGATCATCAGCTATGTGCCTGCTATTTGAGTTTTTTTTTTTTTATGTTTTTGGCGTCTGGGCCTGGGCGTTAAGGCCTTTTAATTTCATTGTGTCGAGGCACTAGGGGAGATATGGCGCCATTGCCTGTTTGCTTTATATGGCTTGAGAGCCTTTGTAGGTTTGCCTATTCGGGTAGGACTTTTGCCTAGCCGAGTAAGATCTGGAGTTTGCATCGAGGTACGGAGTACAGTATATATTTTCTTAACAGCAAGCCAAGCTACTTTTTTTTTATTTTCCCATTCTAAAACTGACATTTCCTATGCGTTGCTTACATGCGAGGTTCTAATCGAGGTGTTTCAGATGCTTCCCCTCAACTGGGGTGCTTAGCTTCTGTCCTTCAAGATTGACTAGGCTGTAGGTGTTGTTCCCAAGCGCCTTTTCGATGACGTAGGGCCCAGCCCAAAATTGCTCCATCAGAGTATCTTTTCCGGCGCCGTTCGAACATGCCTTGCTATCAGATTTGCTCGGCGTTGGTACCTTATTGCTTGACACGAGGAATTGTTCTTTGTGCTCTGTACAATGACCTTTTTCTTTGCTGGTATGTCGAGTGCCTTGCTTGCAGACTATGGGGCTTCTCACGGTAGTGTCAGCCATTCCAGCCTCTACGTCAGCTATGAACTTTTCTTTGCGGGACTCTGTTATCTTTGGGTGCTTGGCCTTGCTTGGGGAATCCTTCCTCGGGTGTTCTCGTCTGGACATCGATTTCGTTGCATAGACGGGCTTCGGTAGGATCACCTAGGATTTCCGCGATTCCCAGTGGCGTTGGGAATCAAATTCTTCTATGCAGGGTAGAGGGCACTCCTAGGATGCTGTGAAGCCAAGGCCTTCCCACAATTGCATTCTAAGGCGAGTCTATGTCAACTACACAAAATGATATGGGTTGTTCCAGCTTTCCAACATGAATTAGTAACGACAATTCTCCCCTGGGCATCGAGGTCTTTCCGTTGAAGCCACACACATTGTACGAAGAAGGCACCAAGGCTCTTTCCTTTCCAAACATCTTGTCGTATGTCCTCCCGAAGAGTATGTTCACAGAACTTCCTGGGTCCACGAGTATTCTAGGCATCGTCGTCTTCTCGATGTGGAGTGTGATAACTAAGGGATCATTGTGTAACCTTCCCTCATCGGGAATGTCTGCTGCCGAAAAGAAAACTGGGCGCATCTGCCACTCTTCCAGTTGCCCTCTCATTGCTACACTTAATATTTCCTTTCCTTCAAAGTCTCTTTTGTGAATTCTATCAGTATGAATACCTTCGAAATTTCGCCCACAGATATCTACGTGAACTATGGAGTTGCAGTCGTCGAAATCTTGGGATACTTCGGTCAATGGTTATGACGTATTCTTCGTGATGTTTCTCCTCCTTTGGTTGTGGCTGATTTGGAGGTGGTTTTGGTAGTTCCAAGAAGTGCTTGAATTTTCCCTTCAAAATGAAAAAGTAAATTTTTTCTTGCGTTGTGATGCAATCTTCTGTTGTGTGCCCATAGAATTGGTGGAATTGACAGTAATCTCTAGAGTTTCGAGTGTGCTTTGGTTGGTTTCCTCTGCTCCTTGGGTATCTCATCTCGCCTGCCAGTTTGGATTGCTCGATGCTTCGGAGAGCGTCCTCGATGGTTAGACACAGCTTTGGCAGCTTTCTATCTTGAAATGCAGGGAACCCTGGTCTTTGGACGCTGAACTTTCTGCCTCCCTCGTGTCCTATTTGAGCGCTGTTGTTTTCAAATTCCTTTCGAGAGTCATTACCTCTACTGTCATTGTACTTCCTATTATCATGATATCTTCCGTCACCAAATTTTCCCTTGCTTCCCTATCTCTCTGCATCGTTCTGCCTTTCTCGCTTTGAAAAGTCCCCTGTTTGGTGGTTCGTGGCTTGATCTCGCTCTTCGAGTGACAAGTTGTTTATGGAGTACACCTGTTTTGATATAACTTCTCTCCCTTGGGTGGACTGCTCCTGATTTCGTCCAGTGTGATTCTATTCTTTTGGTACTTTCGGAGGTCTTGTAGTGTCTCTACATTCTTGGAGAAGAGTCTGTCATACAATGGATGGTTCTTGTCGAGTGCATTTAGATATGCTCTCACCTTGTCTTTTTCCGAAGCTCCATTTCCTACTTCGACGCACTGAGCAGTCCACCTATCTGTCAAGCCTTTAATGGATTCTTCAGGTCTGACTCTAATGCTGAACAGTTTCTCTACTCATGGCTTTGATGAGTTGTTGTACAAGAAATGAAGTATGAATACTTTGGATAGCTCTTCGAAAGACGAGATCGAACTGGATGTTAAATTGTCATACCAAGCCAACGCTTAGTCAAAACTAAATGTTTTGACTAGGATTCTTATTGGTTGGAACTTCTAGTTATCTTGGTAGGAATCTGATATCCTTATTCCCGTCTCAGGAAATCCTATTTTTTCCACAAGGCATCGTTATGTCTTTCTATGGGATCGCGGGTCTGTTCATTAGCTCCTATTTGTGGTGCACTATTTCGTGGAATGTAGGTAGTGGTTATGACCGATTCGATCGAAAAGAAGGAATAGTGTGTATTTTTCGTTGGGGATTTCCTGGAATAAATCGTCGTATCTTCCTTCGATTCCTTATGAGGGATGTACAGTCGATTAGAATCGAAATTAAAGAGGGTCTTTTTCCTCGTCGTGTCCTTTATATGG